>WMED01023153.1:0-11511 GCA_019650415.1 Pipa parva
TGCATATTGCTCCTCATGCCCCTGATTGAACCCCTCAGCTCCTGATTGCCCCCCCCAAGCCACTTATTCCTTTGCTAGTCCCCTTTATTGCCCTTATGGAGCTGCTGATTCCTCTACACAGTTGACAATTCTTCTGTGCAGCTGGAAACTTCTTTACAAGTCCCCCTGATTGCTCTGCATAGCCAGCTATTGCTCCAATGATCCACTCAACTGATTCACACACAGATCTCCCTAATTGCCCCACACAGGCAAGGATTCCTCCAAAGATCCTCCTGACTGCCCCAAGCAAATATTTATAAGGTAAATGCTTGTTTCTTGAGAAAAACTGCAAGATGTGCATATTTTTTTTTCCTAAAATATCATAATGTGCTCATTTCAGTTAGGAGCGTCTCCTGGGTAGGAAAGGGTGTATAGCAAGACGTGTGTGTATGTATGTATGTATGTATATATATAATATATATATATATATATATATATATATATATATATATATACACAGTATATACTGTATACAGTATATGTATGTGTCTTCTTAACTGAACTTGGTATTGCTTGTGACTTGATAAAGGGAATACAGACCTCTTGAAAGCTTGTCTATTTAAAACAAATGTTAGTCCAATAAAAAAGGTATCACTAAATATTGCAATACTCATTTTTTTTTTTTTGCATCTGTGGACTAACACAACCAGTCTACCCTAACTTTATATATAATCTACAGTATATATACTGTGAGTTAACAACTGTAGTTTGTGTATGCACCCAGAGTTCCTTGCAACATTGGTAGCATTCTTTAAACCTTACTCTCTGGTTTAAGGTTTATCAAGCAGCATGTAACAGTACAATATTACTCACAAGGTAATAACAGGTAAAACAAAACCAAAAAATAATAGAAAAGCACAGAAGAAAGGACGTTTGTCATTAGTTCCCGTCTGAACAGACAACTGCTCGATTTATTGTGTGCTTTTCCATCTCTTGCTGCTGAATGATTCTTCCTACTGTCATGGGTAAGGTTTTTATGTGATCTGCTATTATAATAACTATATCAGAATCATGCTGCCCTATCTCTGTATCTGTACAAAAGTATTAATTAATAAACAGCTAATATGCAGTCACAGTTGGGTAAACGCTGCCATCTTTCACTAAACTGTTAGCGGCAGTATGAAAAACTCTGCATCTGGGATTCATTTCCCACAAGTCCCTGTATAACTATGATAAATCTGTTGTTTAGAGGAAGGAAAGGTTTGCTGCAGAGGTGACATGACTATTTTTTTTTCACTGCGCTTCTTTGACTAATGACCACTATTTTATTTTACTTGTATGGTTTGAGAGCAAAGACAGCTTTAGTTAAGTCTGTTCTGTGCAGTGGCATGTAGAATATTCCCAAAGAAACAATCCAGGCCGGGTATACATATGGCTTTTGCAGAAGGTAGCAGGAATGGCAGTATTTTACTTCGTTCCATCATTAAGACGCAGCGCTGTTGTGCTCTGTTATTCACACTGGGCCATTCCAGTTGGTAAATCATTAAATCTGATAGATTTTTGCAAAGACACATCATTGGAGAGTTTTTTTTATCTAATATATAATGTTTAAGCTGACAGCAGGTTTTTGAAAGGAAAACAAATAATTGCTTGTCTGCAGTCCCCTGTAAACACAATGTTTTATTCATTTTTAAATAGGGAATATACCACACTAATCTTATCTCCCCTCTCCATTCTAGCCTTAAGCACAGCTTGAGCCAATCAATCTTTTTTCAGCTAGTGATTTCCTTTCCCATGATACCACAGTTCTATCATGACCTCTTCATTAGCAGAGATGGAGAGGGCATTTCCTTGCACAGTAATCACAAGTCTCCTAATGAAAGCCAGTGGGATGTTTGTCTCTACTCACTACAGTGGATATAGAAACGTCAATAACAGGTGTTAATATGAGTGATGGTCATGTCTGGGTCCCTTTATATAAATGCAAGTGTGCCTCTAAGGCACTCTTCTAGGTGGAATTTAGTTAAGGGGAAATTTGTATGCAGATTGAAAATTGATGTCAGGGCTCAATCTTTATTCACCTCCATCAGACTGCATGATTACAGAGATTCTTAAATGGCATCAATTCAAATTTGAATGTATATTCCTCTTCAGACAGTGGAAATTGGCTGTTTAATGTAGGCTAATGAATAGAAACTACATGTGATATCACCTATTTTACTTAGCCTTGACATGGAAAGTAACATTGGAGCAACCAAAATATAGCACTTCAGTGTTTAATGAGGGTACTGTTAATGTACTATTCAAACAAATGGGATAAAAAAAATTAGGGGCAAAAAGATCAGTATTAGCCTTATCTAGACTAAAATATGTGGGATTTCTGTATGCAATTACTTTTTCCTGTGCCTTTTCAATTGAATATCCACATAATCAGGTTAAATAACATAGAATGTATTCTTTCTACATAAATTAATGTGCATCTCAAATAAGGTTGACCCTTAGTAAATTTAACTGAAGGAGAGGAAATTTATAGTAAAGTAACTGTGACAAATGACTCAGGAGAGTTCTGATGTTCTCTTTTATCTTTCAGAGCCATTCTCTGCCACTTATTAATCAGAATGCTGAAGCACAGCCAGAGGGGATTATAGGTAACAAACCACAATCCTCTGCAACTTTTGCTTGCTGATGCTTGGAACTGTAGCTTAGCAGCTGGAGGACTTCATATTGCCATATCTGACTTAGGATAGAGGATGTTGTCAAAAGATTTTGGACTCACTGTTGGATCTCAAATACAAAGATATATCTATTTTAATATTTAAAAGACTTTAACAATAAAAATGTATTTGCATTTTCTTCCTTGTTATTTGTGGGGCACTTTATGGATATGTATTGAGAAACATTAAGTGGCAAACAATGTCATTTGTATATGTCTTGATCAGAGGCTGAACTGTCAGGCCTAGTACCTCAGGGTTAAAGTCACTGTCACAGGCCTCTCTGATGGCGCTAACAATCAGTTTGCCAAGAGCAAATAAAATAAAAATAGTGAAAAATAAAATAATAATGTTGTTGCAGAATGTACCTGGTAGATGTTACTTAGCCTTTAGATGTCAATGCTGCATTTCCCTTTATGGTGTGATGTAAGGAACAAATTCAAGCAGGCAGTAGCTGTGTTGCAAAAACTTTTCAGTCTTTACTGAAGAGGTCATTGAAAAATCAGAACAGCATAAAACTACACTGTGTTCCAAATTATTATACAAATTGGATTAAAGTGTAAAATTTTTAATTTTTTGTTTTTGCATAAAACTCATAGGTGATATTGTGTCTCAGGGCTCTCTGGATCACTATAATTAATCTCAGACACCTGTGATAATTAGTTTGCCAGGTGAGCTCAATTAAAGGAAAACTACTTAAGAAGGATGTTCCACATTATTAAGCAGGTCACAGATTTCAAGCAATATGGGAAAGAGAAAGGATCTCTCTGCTTCCGAAAAACATCAGATAGTGCAGTGCCTTGGAGAAGGTATGAAAACATTAGATATTTCATGAAAACTGAAGCGTGATCATCGTACGGTGAAGAGATTTGTGGCTGATTCAGAGCACAGACGGGTTTGTGCAGATAAAGGCATAATGGGGAAGGTTTCTGCCAGACAAATTCCTCAGATTAAGAGAACAGCTGCTAAAATGCCATTACAAAGCAGCAAACAGTTATTTGAAGCTGCTGGTGCCTCTGGAGTCCTACGAACCTCAAGGTGTAGGATCCTCCAGAGGCTTGCAGTTGTGCATAAACCTACTATTCGGCCATCCCTAACCACTGCTAAAAAGCAGAAATGGTTGCAGTGGGCCCATACATACATGAAGACTAATTTTCAAACAGTCTTGTTCACTGATTAATGCCGTGCAACCCTGGATAGTCCAGATGGAGTAATGGATGATTGGTGGATGCCACAATGCCCCAACAAGGCTGCAATGTCAGCAAGAAGGTGGTAGAGTCATGTTTTGGGCCAGAATAATGGGGAGATTGCTGTTAGGACCCTTTAGAGTCCCTGAAGGTGTGAAAATAACCTCAGCAAAGCATGTAGACTTTCTGACATTTTCTTTCATGGTACAAAAATAAGTACCCTACCTTCCATAACAAAATCATCTTCATGCATGACAATGCACCATCTCATGCCGCAAAGAATACCTCTGTGTCATTGGCTGCTATGGGCATTAAAGGGGAGAAACTCATGGTATAACCTGCATCCTCCCCTGACCTCAGTCCTATTAAAAACCTTTGGAGTATCCTCAAGCAAAAGATCTAAGAGGGTGGGATGCAGTTCACATCAAAACAGCAGCTCTGGGAAGCTATTCTGACATTCTGCAAAGAAAGTCCAGCAGAAACTCTCCAAAAACTCACAAGTTCAATGGATGCAAGAATTGCGAAGGTGATGTCAAAGAAGGGGTCCTATGTTAATATGTAACTTGGCCTGTTAAGATGTTTTTGAAATAGCTTTTGGTTTTAGTTAAAGTGACCACTTAATATTACAAATTCAAGAATGACCATTTGCGGTTCTATACAACCTATAAAATGTTTTGAAAAGCTGTTCTGCATAATAATAATTTGAAACAATGCATTTTGAGTTTTTTATTTTTGAAAAAAATACTTTAATCATTGGGAGGTTTGTTCAATAAAATTTGATTTATACTCTAATTGTTCAGTTCATTTGCATTGACCATTTAGGAAAATCGGAAAAAAATATCACTTGCATAATAATTTCAAACACAGTCTATATACATCCCATGGGTACAAAAATGGATCCAGTTTTATAATCTTAAGAAATGTCCATACTGTCCATAATCTCTAGAATCCCTCCTGGGATTTACTGCAGGCCAAAGGCCTGGCACCTCAGAGAGGTGCAGCACTCTGAGTCCTCACATTCTGTCTGCCTTGAGACTACCCACATTCATTTCCTGTTCATCCTTTTTATACATATTAGAACCTCCCAATAAATTACAATATTCACAGAGCATAGAAATACATTTTTTCATAACACACTATTTATGTTCTTCAGTAGATGGCGCTAAAACCTTTCTTTGCAGCAGAACCACTTATCTTTTAGGAATATTGAATACAGAGGGACAGATATATGGAGACATTTTTCCACTAGGCCCAAAAGCTTGGTAGTGTCCAAGTCTGGATCACTACATATACACTACATATAAAAAAGGGCCTAAAACTTGACCAGGTCAATGGGCCGCACATAATAACATTTTAAAGTTAAAGGGCAAATCCAATATGCTTTACCCCTTCCAAATTGTTTGCGCTACCACCTAACACCTTCCTTACCTTCAAACAGAACTTGCCAGCCAGCTCCTCCCTCAGTGTGCTCTCTGCTGTCCAAGGGTGTCTGTGGAGCTGAATTGCCCCTAATGCTTTCATCTGTGATCCCAAGGCAAGGAGTTCAAAATCCCTGAGGTAAACGATAGCTGCAATCAGTAAAAAGAAAAGACAAATGCAAAGCAATATAAAAAAGGATTCAATTTTGACTATAACATATTATGAGCACTGTCGTGCCAATCCATATGAGCTTTCCTTTTCTGATATCCTCTTGCGTTAAAGGCTAAACTGTTTTTGCAACATTTAACCTCATTGCTAATAGAAGGAACAGAAAGAAATCTCATCTGCTTTATTATTCCTTTCCCAGGGCTTACCTGTTGTCTTTTGCCTGATCCTCTGACATGTTGTTATGTAACAACATTTCTGGCTTTAGCTGTTTAATGAATGTCTGGAAGAAAACAAAATAAATGGATGTTAGAATACCTAAAGCTAAAAGTGCACTAATACTCAATATTTACAAAACATATTAACTTAATAAAGAGCTATTCTATTTTTGAAACCTATAATGATACTTGTAAATACGAGCTATGGTATTTTGACCTGTACCTACTACTGCTTTTATTCCTGGTGTTTTGTGTGTCTGCATATGCCTGTGATGAAGGCATATGGAGGTTAGAGGTGTTTCTACATTAGGACCTACTAATTTCCATATTAACTGTACATTGTTGAAGCTATTAGAGCAGGTGAAGAGGACAAGTCAAGCACTGAATAATACATAAAGGAATTAGAATGTTTTTTTTTAACTTCTCCCTGGGCTTATGCACTGATCCTTTCCATCTTTATATTAGTAATAAAAACTCCTCATTATCCTATTCCCCAAAATTGAGATGATTCCCACTACACTGTAACTAGACTATACTCTAGGCTGTGTCTAAAGCAGTGATGACTGACTTCATATTAATTAATGGCAAATCAGTTCAAGCAAGCTTGGAATGGAAGCAATGATATGCTCAGTAATTTGAGTACAATTCTGCTTATCTCATTTGATTCCATTTAAATACAAATTATATTTTTTTCTTTTTTCCTAATAATAACAGTATTGTGTTCATAATGGAACCTGTAGATATAAAGAAAGTCCATGTTTAAGTACTGTGTAATTACCACCGATTAATCCTTGGTAGATTTTGAGTCCTATAGCACATCTTAGCATCTTAATCATTGGATAGTTAGACTAGTACCTCAAGACAGGGTATTTTGATATGGAATCAATAAATAACTAATAGAGTAATCCAGCACAGTTTGATTAGAGAGAGAAATGTTCACCACAGCACAGGGAAAATTCCCAGTGAACCCTGGCCTCTGTAGGCCCTCCTGGAGTTATTAACCATAATAATATATTTCTGAAGGGAGTGTAAATAAAGTAAAGGTTTCTAGACAAAAAAGAGGTAAGATACAAGTAAATCATAGGGATTGAAAAGGGGAATGAAGAGACAACAAAAAAATCTTTTGCTTAGAGGGGCCCTGGATTACTTGTTTCCTGGTGGCCCCCTGGGGAAGCGGAGAATTAATGCAAGTTTGGATCTTTACAAGACTGTTCGGACTTTCATGAAAAGGCCACTGAAATAGTATAAGGACTGGAATACAGAAGGATAGCAAAGTAGAAGCGAGAAGAAAGAGAGTCATATTAAGAATGGAAAATGGTCTACAACAGTGGTTCTCAACCTGCGGGTCACGACCCCTTTGTGGTCAAACAATGCTCTCACAGGGGTCACAGATGATGTGATTGATGATGTCATCAGTACTGATGTCATTGATGTCATCAATGATTTCATCGGTATTATGTAATTGGTGGTGATGTCATCAGTTGTGATGTAATTGATGATGTGATCAATGATGTCATCGATGAGGTGATCAGAGATGATGACATAATCGATGACCTCATCACTGATCACATAATCAATGACATCACTGGTGACATCATCTATCACATCTATCACATCAATTACATTGATGACATCACTGGTGACATCAATGACATCATCACTGATGACATCATCAGTGACATAATCCCCAATCACATCATTACTGATGACATCAATTACATCATCACTGATGACATGATGTAATCAATTATGTATTCAGTTGTGATGTCATTGAGATGAAGTTATTGATGATGTCATCACTGATGTAATCAATGTTATCAGTGATGTAATCAATTATGTCATTGATTATGTCAACAGTGATAATTTCATAAGTTATGATGTCATTGAAGTCATCAGTGATGTCATCAATGAGGATGTAATCAGCAATGATGTCATCAATGATGTAATTTGTTATGTCATCAATTATGTCATTGGTGAGGTCAATGATAATCACATCATCAATGACATTGATGACATCCTCACTGGTGACATCGATGACATCACTGATGACATCATCACTGACATCAGTGGTTACATGATCAATGACATATTCACTGATGACATCATCGAAGACATTGTCACTTATGACATCATCAATGACATATTGATGACATAATCATTGATACCATCATCACTTATGACATCAATGAATTCACATCGATGACATCATCACTGATGCCATGATGTCATCAATGATGTCTTCCTTTGTGATGTCATTGATGGTGTCATCAATGTCATTGATGGTGTCATCAATGTCATTGATGGTGTCATCAATGTCATTGATGGTGTCATCACTGACCTCAATGACATCATCACTGATGACATAATCAATGACATCACAACTGACATTAATTACATAATCACTGATGACATCATTGTCATTGAAAACTTGAATGACATCATTGTCAATGAAAAATTGACTGAAATTGACAAAAAAATTACAAGTAAAGACTTTGTGTGAATGGAAAGGCATGTAGTATTCAATACATGGGGATATTAGATTTCTCATGAAATGATTCCATATATTTAGTAATTACATATTCACTTTAAAAACGTCTAGAATAAAAAAGAACCAAAAGCAACAAAACTGTGTTCAAAATATGGGGACTTCCAATAATGCAATATCCAGTAGGGTCTTATTGACTAAAGTGAGAAATTGACTAAAGTGAGAATTTGACTGTCAAATTCTCAAATAGTGGATTCCCATAGCAAATCCGCGACCGTGAAAATATTCCCATAGTAAAGTCACGACCACAGCAATATTCCCATGATGTAGACACAACTGCTACAGTAGCAAGTCTACTGCAACTGCCTTTAGCTTGCAAACTCCCCCCTGTATGCAACAATGAAGACTTTAGTCAATAACCCCCTTAGTGCATGACTATTAAATTCAGCTTCTTTAGCTTTAGTTGCTAGAAAATCTGGATAGTGGCAGTAGTTTTGGGTCAAAATTTACTAAAAACAGATTTTTTTTTTGGGGGGGGGAAATCAGACAAAAAAAGGGGAAAAAACATTGAAAATATACTTTTCAACCTTTCTGACCAATTTTTGGGTGAAAAATGGCAAGGAAATACTTTTCAATTTTAGTAAATTTTGGTGTTTGCTCAGCCATCTGAAGCCTACAATAACATTTCTTTTACTGCCGCTCCTCTACATAATGTTATTTAGTTTGTGAACCCCTGTGGAAACATACAATAAATTGCAACAAGTTAATATAAGATGTACATTGCTTGTCCATTATGATAACTTGGAATTAACAAGTGATGAGATTAAGACAAACTCTGCAAAACAATCAATTGTCTTCAATCTCTATTTCATCACAGAGAACAGTATGTTATTTCACTGAAGGCAAACAGAATTTCAAAGAAAGGCATAACATTCTGATTAACTACTCAAAGATCAAGGATTTATTGACACAATACAATGCATACAATTGTGCAAGCATTATTTCGCAAATGAAAAATGTAAATCTAGTTTACTAATACTGTGTATTGTGCTCTACAAATAAGTCATGAAAGAAGCCACATGATAGGAAGACAGGGGTTATTTCCTAGCAGGGACCCAAATTATTGTAAGAATAATTAATTCATAAAACCTAGTGCCCAGATGCTAGTGAAGGTTACCAGCTTGGCAATCATATTAACTTGATTGGTATAATTGTAGCCCAATTATAGTTACATTTTGATTTATTTAATACTTTAATAGATGTGAACAAATTTGCACTTAAGCTTACTCTTAAGAAACATTTCTTGTCATGTGACCATGATAATATTATCAGTAGTTCACCTCCTGTGCAGAGTGAGGACTCAGACACCTGTTCGCACACAGCAGGATATGGGCCTGACGACTGCACATGATACAAGATCTGTGTCTACATTTAGGGGGTAATTCAGCAAGGTGCGAACTCACCTTGCGATGCTTCGATTCACCTCGCAAGAATGGTTACGTGCTCCTACACCTGCACATCAATGCTCGCTTTAAAGGTAGAGACCGGAATACCTTTAAAGCATGCACTGATGTGCGCGTGTAGGAGAGAAGCCAGCGCGTGTAGGAGAGAAGCCAGTGTGTAACCATTTTTGCGAGGTGAATCAAAGCATCACAAGGTGAGTTCGCAACTTGCTGAATTACCCCCTTAGTGACTTTACCTGTGTTAGAGATTTGGTATATTTGGCTAATTGAGAGATAAAATTATAAACTGTTCTTGTCTTTGTCAGTGGGCAAACTTACAAAATCAGCAAAGGATGAAATAATTATTTACTCCACTGTATATTATTCTGTATATCACACTGCATTGGTTACTCTAAACACATTCAATTGCTATTATACCCGTAAGAAATATTTGGATACTCTGTGTGTGTTATTGTTCCCTTTTCCTTGTATCGGTCCCACAATGGCGCTCCTTGTCTTCTCTGCATCCACTTAAGAGATGTAATCAATCGCAATTCCTTATTGTTGCGAATAATAGCTTTATATAAGAAGTGTCGCTTCTTTATATAAGAAGCAACATATGCACACACACATTTTAAATTAATACATCAACACTGTGATATGACCTTTATTCCTATATTTATTCTGAGTCCACACAGCGGCCTATAGGGCTTAGACACTCCTCCGTTGTAGTGATAGTTCTGCTGTGCCTAGGGTTATAGATGCTCTGATGATCGAAGTTGGAATATTTTTTATTTTTGTAGACTGTTTATGTGTTCTATTTTCCCTAGCCGGATTAACAGCTGTGCCTGCTGTAGTGCTCTATGTACAGTATATAGTTTTAGAGGTGATATGTTTAATATTGATATAGTGTGACTGGTGGTGACTTTTGAGCTTATATTCGTTATATGTTCATTATCTTACATTTTCTATGTTTATGCAATTATTCTTATTTTATTTTACTTTTCTATAATCATTGTTTTCATTTCTTGTTGATTAACACCTCCTGTTACATGAAGTGCAGACAGTAGTCTATTCTCGACTTATGATCTAATTATTATTCATTTCTTTGCCTATCGATATACATGATGAAATAAATCTACTTTCAGTTATACTATATCCACTCATTTGTTGCAATAGGTTCAATGTATCTATTGTTTTATTTATCTTTTGATCTTGACTCCGCTTATCCAATGAGACCTTATGAAACAAAATTGATACAATATGGATGTATGGTTTATATTCTGTGTTTTATGTTTTTGTTATACTGTATGTTATCTATTTTGTTTTCTTTATCATCTGTGACTTAACTGATCCATTTATATTTTGTACTATCAAACTTTATTTATACATTTACCATAGATGTACTCACTCTGATCTATCCTGTTCATTAGCGACGAGGATATTACAATATTTTGGATTTATACTGGGATAGAAGCCTTCCAACACATGCTGTATTTTCTAAATATGCATGATTAAAAATTGCTTTTAAAGTCTTACTGGAATGCTGTAGAGCAGAGGTGGGCAAATCCAGCTCATTGACGTCTTTTACCCAGGCCATCTGCCAATCACAGCCAAGCTGAGGGGATGGGGGGGGGGGGGGGGGGGGGGGGGGGGGGTCACTATATTTGTGTGTGCAGACTGCTATAGCACATAGCACTACAGCATTCCTCTCTCCTCTAGCCAGCAATGATTCTAACGTCCTGTGATCAGCTCACAAGAATTGAAACAGTGCTGGGGACAGCAGAGAGGAACGCTGTAGCACTACAGCAGACAGAGCCAGGCCATGGAAGAGGTAGGTAGGGTCAGGAAAAAGGAGGGGGAGCACCAAGATAGCACCCCCTCCACCTTCAAAGAGCATGGAGT
>WMED01023154.1:0-11511 GCA_019650415.1 Pipa parva
GTACCTTGTCTGTGTGTGTGGCCCACTCGACGCGTTTCGCCCCCGCTGTAGTGCGGTGTTTACGGCTTCATCAGGAGTATTTCTGCTCATGACTGTCACTTATTGGCTAATGACCTGGCACTTTGTGTTACTGCACTTGTTACCATCCATCTATATATGTAATTCTCCCTACCATTAAGATTGCAAGCTCTACAGGGCAGGGTTCTCCATCCTCTTGTTTCAGTCACCACCTGGCACTTAAAGTCATGTATCTTCGTGATTGTATGTTTGAAATTTGCTTCACTTGTACTCTACTAAGCAATTTTCCCATGTATTATAATTACATTGAATTGTACAGTAATTGAGTTGTGCTTTCTAAATAAAAATAAAACTGAACAAATACTGTAAAATAAATTAAGGGAAAACTCATTTTCTGCAAAGAATATAATGTTAAGTTACTGGATATTTTATTGTAGGGATACTTAATAAGGAGCTTAGCCCTTTATTCATCTTTCTCAAAGACAAGTACTATTAATGGACAGCCAACACAAATAAAAGGACAAGATTTTGCCCTTCATTATGCAATACCCTAAGGAGGAACATCCCATTAGTAAAAAGATAATGAAGCATTGGCAATTTCTTAAACAAGATGACATGGTATGTAAATTAATCATTGATAAGGAAAAAGATCCTTTTCCCCCAAGGCACCACAATTCCTGTGACTATGCGAAATAAAAAAGGTATACAACAGAGTTTTTTGTTAGAAATGATTGAAGTGCCATATATGAATGAAAAACAATGTAATACATTGAATTCTTCTTGTAAACAAGACAAAACAAGAAGCCATATTACATGTTATTACATGTTACTAAGAATAAATAGTAGTATAATGGTGGTTTCATATAAGATTCTCTGTCAATTTTAAAAGAAATGTTAGCATGTTTAGCATGTTTCATTGAAATGTACTTAATAAATGTATATCAATAAATTTAGTTTTTAGAATTGCTATACATGCATGTTATTTCTTATCACTTATGTCTACCAAAATCTCCCCATAGAAAATCTCTATTAAGAGTATACTTCCTCCCATAGTCATCCCCATGAACCCCAAGAGGACCTGTCATCTACTCAGAACAACACAATTTGTCATCATCAGATTCCCAGAGATCCTCCAGGGTCAGAGAATATTGCCAAATGTTCTTGAGTATTAGAGGCCGGAATTCTAACAGGACGGAAAGAAAGAAATAAAGAGCAGATACGGGAAAATACAGACTTGTAATGAAAAGTATGAATAGAAGCTGAGAGAATGAGTTTTAAAAATAAAAATAGTAGACCAGAGACAGAAGCAGATACAATAAATTAGACAAATTTGGGAAACTTTTTAGCAAGAACAGTCTAGACATTACCGGAATTGCAACTAGTATTATGAACATTATACCATCCACGATGACCAGAAAGCAAAGACAGAGCAACAACAAGGAAAAGTGCAATCACATCAATGAATAAGTGAATGTAATCACTCTAGCAATAATTAGTTATAAACTGCAAAAAAACAAAAAACAAACAAACAAAAAACAGAGTTTATGAGGGAAGGAAGCTTTGCAGCTTAACTAACATGACCTGAAGTGCAATACCATAAATCTATGCACAGTGTTCTGCATGTGAAAGACAACGAGAGTGCTTCAGGTCTACCACCATATAAAATAAGTTTAATTATCAAATACCTGATGTGTCCCACCAAGAAAAGAGTAATACTCTGCAGCTTATAACCTGTTTGAATCATGGTGGGTTATGTTTTTAGTCCCTTTGTCAGTTTGCCAATGTATTTCATAACTTGTTTCACAATTAGTAATTTTTTTTATAACTTATCTTTACAGAATTTGAAAGGTGTTATATTAATTTCTGTCTGCGAACCACAAGAGTAGTAACTATCTAGAAAAAGCGCAAAAGCAAGCACTCATAGTGCATAACCATTGATTATATTGTGAAAGGTATAGCCCAAACGTGCCACAATATATTGTGTATTAAAAGAAAAATTGGTAACACCACGTGAAATAGCTAAATTGGCCTCTCACCAGCTTTTCTGGGAATACACATATTTATAATTAGAAGGAAGATGTATCACTTCGACTGATTTTTCAATCACAATTGGACCCACAATCCACAGCAAACCAGCAATTAGAGAAAAAAGCGTGGTCTGTCCACCCTCGGACTCCGAGCTCCCATGATTCTGTCATGCGACTCCTTAACAAATTTCTTGTATAACTGTAACTTTTCGGTGATTACAATGTTCACTCATGTTCATACCGCCCTGTTCTGAAATGATCCTTTGGAACCGGGTTAACCCCGCCTCCCACGAGTGAACATTGCAATCACGTATAAATACGTGTGTTCCCAGAAAAGCTGGTGAGAGGCCAATTTAGCTATTTCACGTGGTGTTGCCAATTTTTCTTTTAATACACAATATATTGTGGCACGTTTGGGCTATACCTTTCACAATATAATCAATGGTTATGCACTATGAGTGCTTGTTTTTGCGCTTTTTCTAGAGAGTAGTGTTGAGCGATGTCGATTATCGATTTTTGAAACCATCGAATGGATAATGGATAATCGTTAGCCGATGACTATTATTGCTTGCCGATAATGATTATGACTATTTAAATCATAGCCAGCAAGAATGCAGCTACAACTTAGAACCCAATTATTTCCCTATGGAAGTAATTAGGTATAACCCCCAGCTCTAAACCCACTTACAGTGAAAAGCATTCCTTAGCAATAGACCATGCCTCAGTCTTAAACTTCTTAGGCAGTTACTGCACCAGAACAAAATCACATGAAGGGGCTAGGCTGCTGAGAAAAGATAATTGTGTGGCTTTGTATGATTATTCTGTTGTTACAGCTGTCTGCTGCACTCATGGACATCCTATTGAATGCCCCTGTAAACCATAACCAGCAAAAGTGAAAAGCTTGGTTATGATTTTAAACCAAATTATTTCCCTACGGAAGTAATTAGGTAAGCCCAGCTCTACATTAGATCTTAGCCAAAAGGCCTAGAACTAAACCCACTTACAGTGATGATCACTAGGGGGAGCAGGGGCTGCCTTTCAGGCACCAAAAAAAAAACTCAGGTAGCCTATAAAGTCACGTATTATTATGCTTAGAGAGAGTAAAAACAAAAGACAAGAGAGTATAGGTGATACCTTTTATTGGCTAACAGAATAAATGATAAATGAATGTTTCATCAGGCAATAAGATGAAACTGCGACAATTTTATACAGGAGGATAAAAAAAACTACTCACAAAGATAGTGATTCTGGGAATCAGTACTAATTTGAATACAACATTATATTCTCACCAACAGGTGGCACTGTGTAATTCTGTAAATCTGTGGATTAGTACTAACTTCAATACAGTTCATAATTCTCACCAACAGGTGGCACTGTGTAAAAGTACAAACTTCAACACAGTTTATATTCTCACCAACAGGTGGCACTGTTTTAATTTCACCTTTTTGTCAGAGACTGTTTTATATATATGGCATGCAAGAGTTCCTAATAAATTCTTAGAAATAGATATAACTATATACTATACTGTAAAAATGTTTTAGGCATGTGGGGGAAAATACAACAAAGAAGATGATTGGCAAAGGAAAAGTGCAGCAGATGAAAGACAAATCATGCTTACTTCCCTTTGTAATAGGGAGATATAGGGAGTGCTATTAACTCCGAAATGGCAGAAACCAATGAGACTCACATCCACTTCCTGTTTGGAGAAACCTGGCAAGTTGTGTCCTAATGGAAATTTGTGGCCAAAAAGCCATACCTTTGCCATAGCAACAAGGCCATGGGAATAAAAATATGGAAAGGGCTGCAGAAAAATGACACCATGTACTCTGAACTGATGATCAAACATTTCAATATTTTGTAAATAACAAAAGGCAGTTTGTTGGGGTACAATAATAGGTGTCTTCAAGCAACAGTGAAGCATGCAGAGGTTGCCTGCAAATCTGGAGCTGACATTTAATCAGGATTAATCATGACCTCAGTGCTGCAGTGCTGTTAAATACAGGCAGATAGTTACCCATCATGCATTATCATCAAAGAGGCTTATGATTGTCTTCAAATTTATTCTGCATAAGAACAATGACCCCAAAAATGCAGCCAATGTCAGTAAGATTAATGAGCTCTGTATTGGCTGTGCTAGAGTATACAGGAGACAGATGCTGCAGATCCTTGGCAGGCACACAATTGAAGCAGAACTGATTGCAGTTCCATCCTCTAGAACTGACAAGCTGATTCACTGGAATAAACTGGACCACCAGTGGCATCAGTGACTGACAAAGTCACTAGAGTGCTGTCTCTTTGCTGTGCTCAATATGTCTATAATTCTAACTAAACACTTTCAGCATTTGGGTCAGACTACCCCATGGGCTGAAAAATAATGAACTTGACAGATACACGCTAAATAGAATTTTTTCTACCACAAATCATTTTTTTTTAAATAATTATGTTTTATTCTTGACACATCCATAAACAGCACTGCACCCATTATATTATTGCATTTTGTATAAAAATGCTATTTACATATACATTTTCTACTCTTGCTCAAAGTTCTATAATTCCTTATGTATTATACAATATTATGTACCACATTGTACAGTATGTGCCAAGCTTATATTAGCAATAAGTAAAGGATGGATGTATAAACTAAAATAATCAACTAAGTTTTCTAATATAATTGTCTTTCTTGTGTGCTGCTTAAATAAATAAATAAATCTCTGGACCCTTGAGTCTAAGGGGGTAAATCAGGAAAGAGCAAAGTTACCTTGCGATGCTTCTCATCAGTTCGCTGAGACAGGTACGTGCTCCCTGGTCTCCTGCAAGTGGAGATCAGCGAACGCTTTAAAGATACTTCGGCGAGGCGACTCGAGTGGTTGCGAGGTGAGCCGAAGTACCTTTAAAGCGTTCGCTGATCTCCACTTGCAGGAGATGTACCCATCTCGACGAACTAATGAGAAGCATCGCAAGGTAACTTTGCTCTTTCCTGATTTACCCCCAAAGAATCTTCAGTGTTCAACAGCTCATCAGAGTTACGGTGTTCCCACTCTTTAGAGTTCTTGTGTGTTACAGTTTTGCTGTTTCTTCTCCTCAGAGTTGTTGTGTGTTACAATTCTGCTGTTCCTGGTCTCCAGAGTTCCAGTGTTTGCAGTCTGTTGTTCCTACCTTATGCTTCACTTCTAACCAGAGCTAACTTTACTGAGGTAAGAGGTTCTGCATTTAAATTCCTTGTGGTATAACAATGATAACACAATCTGTCTCAAATAGAGAAGTGTATCTATTCCTTGATTTAAATTTTTAAGCTTTGACAGTAGAAGTTGCTATAATCTGAGGCATGGAACTTTAGAAGGTGCAAGAACTGTGTGTGTGAGTTAATTTCTTGAAGAATAGTTATTAATAAATACTGTCTATTTGAAAGCAGAACGCTTTGCAGAGTTTATAAGGTTCACCATCCATTTAAGACAAATATTGATTTACTTTTTTGATGGGAAACTTTTTCAACTGTGGCGAAATCACAGGATCGACACCAAAAGAAATAATGGTGTACACCAGCCTTAGCAAGGCAAAAACCTTTGAGCAATCAAATACATTTTCAACAGCTGCTTGTTGTTATGTTACAGCCTGTAACAAATAGTTTTCTATTTATTGTATTAAGTACAGGTGCTAAAATGACAGATTTAGTCTTACCAAGTTTGCAGAATAGTCATAGCAATTGCTAGAAAAATCGACTTCTTGGAGAAAAGTTTTTCAGCTACTCTAAGCCCCACCCTAACTGAGCATGCTCCCTGCTCCCGAAACTATTTCAAATTCTTTTTATCTTTCTTCAGGAAACAGTCTTTAACTTGTTTTTAATTTTATTGCTATGATTATTCTGCAAAACTGGTAGTCCTAAAACTGTCATTTTAACTCTTATAACTAGGCAGCCAATAAATAGAAAAGCACTGTTTTTACAGGCTTATTTGTCCCTTAAAATAGGTGAACACTGTTGTTAACGATAAAAAGGCTGTTTTTTTCAACCTTAACTAGTCAAAAAAACTTTTCCATTTCCATTATAACCCCCTATAACTTTTAAGTTAAATGCTGTTAAAACAATTATATACAGTAAATAAATAATTATAAAGGTAAGAAAATAGTAATTTATTTATGTCATAATAGAATGCATTATGCTTTTTTCTGTTATTTAATAATATTTTACTCACAGGGGTGTTTATAAAAGTAAAAGTATTTTCAGTTTGGTAAAGGTGGTGATATATCAGCAGTGTATTGATAGCAATGTTTTTGAGGATTCATAAAGCTGTTCCATCAACTGTTTTAGTGAAAACCCATTATTCTCTGTGGATTAAGTCTGGTGAGTTTTCCACAGTCAGAAGCTTTATTGCATTGCACCATCAATATCTGAATGCAATAGAAGGAGACCTTCATGGAAATCAGTGCAAAGTGTGTTGATCAGTTGTTACCAGTAAAATTGAATAGTGGCAAAAAGTGGCAAAATGAAATACCTAGGTTCAAATGACCTTTAGAAATTTCCCCCATGGACATGGACTGGCATCCAAGGTTGTACACCATATAATTTCACTCAATAAAGGGTTTACAGCATAGCTTGCCATTTGGCTTCTTGTTATTCTTTTCCAGTACTAAAAGTGTAAGTAAAGTTTTTGACCAAACTATACATATATATTATATTTATAATGTATAAAGATAAACTGAAACATTTAAAAGTAAAAACGATTTTGTTTTTTGACAAAATGACTCATTCTGCTAGTGCATGCTTAGTAATCTGACACTTTCCTCTCACTGCTAAGCCCTGCAACACTGAATTCTGACAGTCTGTGTCAGATTTTAAGATAAGAGAATGTGAGGGGTGGGGGCATGGCCTTCTCCACTACAGGAAGGAGTAATATTTTACAGAGGGATTACAAGTGCTGCAGAGTGAAAAGGTGAGTGAGGATTTTACTAATTGTTTTTACACTTTACAATACTTTAATGGGGAAAACTTTATATATAGAGTTTACTTACACTTTAAAGACTCTATATATGTCTTTAGTAAAGAGAAAAAGTAGGAACCAAATGCAAGCATAACTATTTCAGATTTTAAATAATTATTTTTCCATTGCTGCTACATTACCAGTAAGCAGCATTGAGTATTTTAAGGGAAATAACAAAAAAACAAAACAAAAAAGGTTTCTGGTGATATGCAATCCCCTATTTTCATTTGCACAATTAACAAAAGGAGATTTTTAGGTGTGTTGCAATTTATATTTATTTATAAGTATAAAAGTTTAAAAATAACTAAATATATTATATCTTGCCAAACATTGCTAAGCATGCAGACAACAAACACAGAAAACATTGAAAGTTCCTCAACGTATCTAGCCGCAATGGTTTATACATATTCTCTTTCCAGATGTAGAAAACTTACTGACCCCATTTTCTGTGACCTCCAGAGAAAAGACATGTAAAGGATCTTTTATTAAAGTAATTGCTTCTGTCTCCAATACACAATGGTGATATTGATTTTGCACAAAAAAAGAATTAATGATCTGCGAAGCAGAAGGAAGATTCCACAGTAGGAGTCCATAGTGACAAGGTTTCCTGCACATAAAAACTAATTAGAAATATTAGTTCGTTTAGATGTGCAAAGATGTATATTAAAGCAAAAACTTTAACACCTACACAATGCATATGCTTTATGTTCCGTGTGGCCAGAGCTATTGGCTCATTAGCAGTCATGTCTATAATTTTCCATTAAAAAGGAACTCTCGTGGTATAGCACCTGTGATAATGTTGGAGAATAGCTATAAACAAACATTTTTATAAATTTGTTCTATTATCAAATCTGTAATACTAATCATTTGTGAGAAATAAATACCCCTCCCCCACTGCCTCTCACAGCCAGTCTAGTGAGGATGTAACAGCATAACAGCACTGACAATGACACTTAGATTTGACTGATTAGAATTTCAGCCAATCACAACATTGGGGTTGATGTGTGTTCACATGCTGGTAGTATGAAAAAGGAAAACCAGCAAGGCACACTTCTAACAGGCAATCATGGCTGATAAAACAGCAGTTGTTGGGATTGGCTGAAATTCTCATCAATCACATGTCACTGTTCCATTCTTGCATAACTAGCTGTGAGTGACAGTGGAGGAGGGGCATCTCCTAATAGTCACATGGGAGAGCACCGCATCATCAAGGGGAGACTATTAGGAGATGCCGGCACCGGGCTGAACACTGAAAGGAGAAGATCGCGGCTGTGAAGAGTTTCTGCTCCAGAACACCTTAGAGTCGGCGGCACAGATGAAGATGGAATCCTAAACAAGGAAGTGCTTCTAAACAGGTAATATCATTCATTTTAGGTGCAAAATTGAAAATAAAATGCATTTAATAAAAGTTAGTAATTCGTATTTACTAACACATGTATTTTTTTTTCAATTTTGGCCAGAGTGTTCCTTTAAGACAAGAAAGGGCAGTATTGGTGTGTGGTGTGCAAAGCTGATGTTAGGAATAGTACTAACCTCAGCGATCATGGCGTTCCATTGCAATTTCAGCATTCTAGCGCGTTCATGGTGTTTTATGCAGTCGCAGCATTTTGACGCGGTCGAGGTTACATCAATCTGTCGTGGTCGCGGAATTCGGCATCAGTTCCACTGGGTTTGGGTTTTCCCGCCCTTTTGCCTTTTTAAGGCCACCAGTCATGTCTGCCTGCACCCGATTATATATTGTATCTCTGATCCTGGGTGTGATTTACATTTTTGCTTCTTGGTTTTCTTGGTAATTTTCTCTGTCTGTGTGTACCTGTTGACCTTATGTTCACTATGTATCACTATTCCAGTACCTAATGTCTGTAATTTTTTGTTTATTCTTAATATTATTGTATTATCCAAGGATAATAGCTCCCCTCACCAGTCCAAGTGTTCCATTTTCAATGATATCCTACATGATGATTTGGACCATAAGATTGTAAAACCCCGTTAAGTTCTCTTAATTTAATTTGGGTCTACACTAGGAACACCAAAGTTGTATTGTTTGTTATCACAAGCATCAGAGGGAATTATACCATGAATAATAAATGATCGATTAAAGGTCATGGATCACATATTGAAACTGATATTCCGCTGTAAGCAATAATTAACAATGGTTTGCAGTTAAGTAACACTTCATTTTTTTGTTATTTATAAATATAATTTGGGGTGAATATCCTCATTTCACTGCTGCCTTTGCAAAGAACACTTGTTATGCATGCCCTTATCTTATCCCGCTTGGACTACTGTAATGTCCTTCTAACTGGCCTCTTGGTTTCCCATCTTTTCCTGCTCCAGTCTATTCTAAATTCTGCTAGAATAATTTCTCTCTCTTCCCCTGAAGTCTCCCTCCCAACTCCTGTTTGTGCCTTGGCTCCCAGTTAACAAACATTACCTCTACCTCCACCAAGAACAATCCATCAATATCTTCAAATCTAAACTAAAATCTTACCTCTTGGAACACTAACACTGGTTTTCATGTCTATATTAATATTTATGCAATTATATATTCAAAATCTATATTTATTTTCTTATTTAATTGACACCTATAGCCAAATGAACTGTCACTTTATCCTACTGCACTTGTTACCCTCCTATATGTTTATGTAAGTCTTCCCCTTACTTAGATTGTAAGCTCTATGGGGCAGGGCCCTCAATCCTCTTGTTTCAGTCTTGACCTGGCACTTATAGTGATGTATTTTCTTGATTATATACTTTTATTTTACTTCCCTTGTTCTTTGTTCCGCACTTTACCCTTGTCTGTATTATTACTGGATTGTACAATGCTGCCATAACCTTGTGGCGCTTTATAAATAAAAATATACCTACATACATTGTGACTACTGACCCCACTGCATTGTTCCTGCTACATTCTCTTCATATTTTAAGGATCCCTGACAATCAGTTCTCTGACCACTTTTTAGTCACTGAGTCACTATTTTATTAATACCAATCAGTGATAAAAACACAAAGAGAAATGCGTGTCTGGAAGCTAGAAACTATAGAGAGTAATGTCATATAGATGCCATAATGTAGATGATCTCCTGTAAAACTGCAGGAGTTGCTAGAAATTGTAAGGGACAGTAAGCATTACAATACACAAAGTTATCCTCTGATTCCTCTGTTTTTATTAACTTAATGAATCAGCACTGCTCTTGATATTATTTAAAAAATATAATAATATATGTACAGTATATCTGTATATATACATTTATAGATAGAAAAATAGATACATATATATCCTCTGTTATTATAATACTATTATTATTAATACTCCTCATGTTCATTATTAATAGTTCTTCATTTGCAATACATTTTTAATGAACAATTCATTTCAGGGCATCTCTCTTGCACAAGACCTCTTGAATTTTAAATATGCTATTAAAGATATATTACAAATCAACTCAATTTGAATAGATCAAATGATTCATTTGTCCTTGCCCATTACAGTAATAGTAAACAATGGTACCTGCAGTGAACATGCTAATCTCTGTTTCTATCCGAGTATCTAATTACAACAGATGCTGAAAATATTATTCTTTACCTCACCTTTAACCTGTTCCTTTTCAATAAATGTATGTGTGTGTTTTGAAGCAAGAACCACTGACTCCCTACCTTTCTTTATTAGTAATTTAAGTTCATCACTGTTATCAAATTGTATTGAAACACTTACCCCAACAGGCCTACTTCCCTGATTTCTCTATTTGCCCGGGACACAGATGAGATGTTACTGCTGCAGGTTTAGCGCAAGCAATATCTTAAAGGAACTTTGAGTCCATTTTAATAAATACAAAGGGGCAGCAAGGTAAAGGTATTGAGTACTGTTCTCACCTAGTGAATGCAAGTTCAATTTTTTTAATATAATTTTTGTCCTTGCTCACCTAATAAGTATTGTTGTATTTTAACTAAAGTCCCTGGAACCCATGTTGTATTTTATTGCACAACACCTTATTCCTCAGTTATTACCTCATATGCACCTGCCTGTTTATAGGGTCCCATATAATAAACTGGTCATGCTAGCCTGTAGCAAGGGGGTGATATAAATACCCAGACCACAGGTACATCGCTGATGTTAGTGGGTAATGGCCCATAAAATTGATTTTTTTGTTGTTGTTGTCTAGGGCAGAGGTCCCCAACTGCCGGTCCGCGGACCAGGACCGTTGGTGGTTTGCAGCCGGTCCGTGGCGGCGCTCACTTCCGACTTCCGGCAAGGCAGAGGAAAGCTCGGGGTATTGAGAGAGAGAGAGAAAGAGAGAGAGACTGTGTGTGTGTCTGTGTGTCTGTGTGTGTTTCTGTGTCTCTGTGTGTGTCTGTGTGTGTGTGTCTGTGTGTGCGTGTGTGTCTGTCTCTGTGTGTCTGTGTGTGTGTCTGTGTGTGTGTCTGTGTGTGTATGTGTGTCTGTGTGTGTGTGTCTGTGTGTGTGTGTCTGTGTGTGTCTGTGTGTGTGTGTG
>WMED01023156.1:0-11510 GCA_019650415.1 Pipa parva
ATGTGATAATAAGCATAGTAAATATTTGTAAATTGAGGTAGATAAGTATATATACATATGATAAATAGTTATTAGGTGAGATAAGTATACATATATACAAATGGTGGAATGAAAGGGGGGGGCAAGTGCAAATGGGGGAACCAAGATAGTGGGAGTATAAGTGCATAACAGCTATTGGCATCCAGACAGAGAAATATATATGTATTTTTTTTTTTTAAAATGTACCTTTATACAGCATTTCTGTTTGTCATCTTCCCTGTCAGCCTGACTTTTCTTTCTAGAGTTGGGTTAGGCAGGGCTAAATGATGATTGTCATTATAGCTCCTCTTTTATCATATCCCTGCTAGACCATGATTTAAGGGATCTGATTGGAGAAGTTATCATGCCAATCATTGAGCCCCGCCCACCCAACTCAAGGAAGAAAAGTCAGGTTAACAGGGAAGATGACAGAGAGAAAGGCTGCATAAAGGTACATTTAAAAAATATTTATATATTTACAAAAACATTTATTTCATTAGAAGAACCTAAATTAGTAGTCTTTTGAGGTGATAGGTACACTTTAAGGGGGGAGATACTTACCTATCAGGGATTTGCTCTCCATTGCTGCCTGCTGCTGTCACTATCAAGCCAATCTCTTCTGCTCTGCGAAGCACTGCAGTCTTCCTCACTTCCTGCTTCCTGTTCAAATTCACTGAGGTGAGCATGCTCAGAAGCAGGTTTACATCAAAATTCTGCCTCTGACATGTTTAAGCAGGAAGTGGAAAGAAAAGTAGAGCTTGGGAGACCAGACTTGATAGTGACAGCAGGAAGCAGCACTGGAGAGTAAAACCTTGATCAGTAAGTATCTCTCCACTATTAAGAATCACCCCTAGGTAAAACAAGCTTTAGTTCCTCTGTAACTTCAAAAATGTCCAGAGAACCAGTCAAGTAACAGACTGAAATGTTCATCATAGTAGATGTACATTAAGTTAAAATAAACAGAATGGTGAACTATTTTTCATCTGCACTTTTACTATACGAAGAACCCTGTGTGATGTTGCTGGTTGCTGCTAAAGATGTTATCAAGCCAAAAGCTTCATAGCAAGATACATTTAATTAGCACATCTTACATTCAGAAAGCTTAGAAAGTAAGTAGCAGGAGTTGCAGGGACCCCTGAGGGTTGGACCTGTACATAAAGTTAATTTTTAAACTGTTACTGTTAAAAGATGGCTGTACTCAGCAAAAACGAACACAAAGCAACAGCACTCAGGAATTTTACTTCAGTGATTACATTTTTATTATGAAAGAATAACTGGCAATAACATATCCATGCAAATGTAAAATGCTTAATTTTATTTTTAATGGAATTTTTTTTTTTTAATTACAAAATGAATCTATTGCCCTCAAATGAAATAATGTTAACACAAATATTGTATCCATTGTTTCTTATCCAGCATTACTCTCAGTCTGGAGGAGATACAAAGCTGTAATAATTTTTTTCATAGTTTGAGTCTTTTGTTGCTTAAGAAAGATTTCAAGGCCAGGGTTTGTTAAAGTCAAACACAGGGCATGTGTGAGTGGAGACACTTTCCTGGCATTCATATGGAGGATATGTCTGTTTATGAAACTGCACAGGGAAAGCACTTTGGATGGAAGTTTTGTTTATAAGTACTGCTCAGGTCTGCTTTTACACATTTAGATGTTTCATTGCTCTGTTTTTATGTACTTATAGATAGTGTCTATTTTTGAAAGCAATCGTATGCTCACATCTGGATTTGCTTGTGTGCACTTTGTTTATTTCCCTTCCTACTATATTCTTTTACTATTGTTCTGATATAGTGAGATTTTCCATTGCTGATTTTCTATTTATTAGCTTTTCTGGGGACAGTGTGACCTACAGCCAAGCCAAATTAGATAAATACATTGAGTGACAGGTACTTTATGAGGCCAAACAATTGTCTTCGTTTTTTTTTTGTTTTTGTTTTTTTTTAATATCTCAGTTTAAGCATAATTCCATGAATAGTGTTCAGCTGGCATATGAAGTTAAAAATAGACCAACCCCTATATTTGTCTTTTGCAAGATCCATCAGGATTGATTCACTGTCATTTAGTGCATCAAAGTTTGTCTAAAGGGAGAGTTGTTGAATTTCCAGTTCCCCAGCTTCATGTGCAGTAAACCAAGTTTATGTATAGTATACCTTTTGATGGGTCACTCTTTTACTAAGGTAGATTTTCAGAATTTTGGGCTTAGCTTTTATTCCAGTTGCAACTTTTGCCTCCCTGAAGACTTGGGGCTTATTCATCAGTCTGACCAATTGCATAAAGGCCAAAATTCACATTTTTTTCACCGCTTTCCCTTCTTTGCATTTTCAGCAATCTCTGTGATGTTGTGAATTCGACAGCTTGCGACAGTCACAGACTTACGGAGCACTTTTCACTACATTGCATGCACAGGTAATTTGCCTATTTATCAAGCATCCGAGTACAGTGTTGCATTCACCAGAAGAGTTAGGGGGCTGATGGCAGGGCTCCTACTGCCCAACTGACTAACTACCAAACTATGTAAGAGATGGCTACTGACACGTTCACTTCTTTTGATATGGGAATCCTCTGTTTAGTAAATAAGGAGAAGAGAATTTGTGAGTGTAGCGATCCGAAGTGATGAGAATCCACTTTGACTTTGACACTTTCTCAAATTCTAACCTTGATGAATAAGCCCCTTTTTCTATTTTTTTTTAAAGATGCCATCTTTCATAGATACTCCAGGACAATGCCTCTCAGCCCTCTCCTCTAAGCTTTGTTTAAAAATTGTATATCAGACTTGGATGACAGGAACTGGGCAAACGTAAGACACCAAAAGGTCATCATTTCCCTATTTTAAGTCAAGAGAAAACTCATCTACTTGAATCTCTATGATTCTACCACTTTTAAAAGTACAATTATCTTTGGCTGAGCCATGTCAGAATGATTTCAAAAGGAAAAACTGAGCTGCAAGTACCCTCCTGCAATTCCCGCACCAGAATGGTGTGCGTTCTTCCAGCTTTCTGCTGAGAAAGTCAGCTGTACCCATGGACAAGTGATCCCTCTAAATTTTAATCTGTCGGGGTTCAAGAATGGATCACTGTCCTTTCTCAAAGGCTAAAATTGCATCGATCCAAGTAGACACTAGCCCCTGCCCAATTCTTGTAAGAACATGGAAATGACTAGACATTGATGTATACTTTATACATATACAGCAGTGACGGCTAAACCCAAAAAGGTGACGTCACTCACCAGCGCTGTTCCTCCGAAGTGCCTGTATCAGGGAAGGATCGCTCCCTAGTGAGTGAGCGCTCCTTCAGTGTAGGCAACGGATCCGACTTGACAGTTTTCCTGCGGCCTGCACTGACGGCAGTGGTGGCGATGGTGCATGTGGCCGCAGAGAGTGCTCTGCGTGCCCTCTCTGGCACATGTGCCATAGGTTTGCCATCGTGAATATACAGTATAGTTCAATGCATCAATTTATCATTAAATATAATAGTATTGTGTAGATTAATACTATTCTGCATATCTAGACTAACAAATACATTTTCTTTTTTTTATTTGTACTTTTTATTTTATTTTATTTAACATGTTTTACATTCTAACAATATATGATACATTTTAAGTTATATAACATTGTAAACCAGGGGTCTGCAACCTACGGCTCTCAAGCCAGATGTGGCTCTTTTGATGGCTGCATCTGGCTCTTTGACTGTAACAAGCAGTGCTCACATGCAAGCACCACTTGTTACAGTCTGCTGGCTAATCAACGGCAAGTGCTGTAGAGACAAAGCTCTCTCATTGCTTCTGAGTTTCTAGCCAATCCGGAGCCGCTGATGTCACCTATGTGACATCACATATGACATCAGCTCCGGATTCAAAAGGGCTGAGCAGAGCTGCACGTATATGGCTCTCTCAGCCAAAAAGGTTGCCGACCCCTGTTGTAAACAAATACATTTTCTAAAGCATACTGGTATGAATACGAAAATAAAATTTGCTAATTGGGGTGCTTCTGTTAGGGTACATGTTAGTGTTCTAGCGACCTTATACTCAAATTGCTTACAAAATTTGAAAACCAGTTGTTAACCCCTTCGCTACGGAGCCAGATTAGAATCTTGTGTCACGGCCACTGCGCCATTACCCGTACGGAGCCAGATAAATCATGGTTCCTTGACACATACGTGGGTGGGGGTTCCGTGTCATGGCGCTGCACCATGACACGGACACGACTGGTATTTCTGTGTCAAGGCGCAGCGCCATGACATGTAACGAAGGAGTTAATATGAGCTAGAAATTGTTGGCCATTTAAATGAATGTAAGAAAAAACTTTTACTGTAAATAATGTTGCTATTCTCCAAAATCAATACTGGTGACCAAAAGCTATGTTGGATTTGTCCACCCAGACATGAGAATCTATTATGAGCACAAGCCTCAGTAGGTCCTCTTTGAGTTTCAGACTCCACTATCATGGCATATTCCTAAGGGTAGGGTAAAGCAGGTGGAGGATTGGAGATCAAAACACGGTAGGATGAAGGGAAATCAAAGGAACTAAAGAGGGAAATGAAGAGACAAGAAGAAAATCTTTTGAATGTTCTAGACCGACTCTGGGGGAAAGTGATTAAAAAATTACAGACAAATTTTGTATTTGGGAATATATTTCCTGGTACTATTACTCCTTTCTTTTAAACTTGCAGAAACACAGCTCTTTGGGTTATTCACAGTAACAGAAGTAAAAGTCAAGATAACAAATAATGTATTTAGTTTATAAATAGGGTTTATTTACACTTTAAAGGTTGCCCAATTAAAGTATTGTAAAGTGTAAAAACGATTAGTAAAATCCTCTCACACCTTTTCATTCTGCAGAACTTGTTATCCCTCTGTGAAATATTCCTCCTTCCTGTAGAGTATGAGGCCAAGCCTCCACCCCTCTCACATTCTCTGTCTTAAAAAGCGACTCCTTCCTAGTCGGAATTCAATGCTGCAGGGCTTAGCAGTGAGAGGAAAGTATCAGACTACTAAACATGCACTAGCACAGGGGTCAGCAACCTTTTAGGCTGAGGGAGTCATATACGTGCGGCTCCCTCAGCCCTTTTGAATCCAGAGCCGCTGAAATCACATGCAGCTCCAGATTGGCTAGCAATCCGGACTCCCGGTGACGTCAGCGGCTCCTGATTGGCTAGCAACCCAGAAGCCGGTGACGTCAACGGCTACGGATTGGCTAGCAACCCGGAAGCGCTGAGAGAGCTTTCTCTCTGCAGCGCTTGTCAGCACACTGTAACGATCGGTGCTTGCACCGCTCATTACAGTGAAAGAGCCAGATATGGACATCAAAAGAGCCATAGGTTGCTGACCCCTGCACTAGCAGAATGAGTCATTGTGTGACCTCATTAGGGGGAGGGGGGCTTCTGGGCAATAACCAGGAAGAGAAAGTTACAGAGAGATCCTCTAGGACAGCGGTTCTCAACCTTTTTCTGGCCGCGACCCCCGGCGCTGACGTCACCGTGCACTGCGTGATGACGTTTCGGCCAAACGTCGTCATGTGATGACGTTCGGGCGAAACGTCATCATGGACGCGCGTCACGTGGTGACGTTTTCGGCCGACGTCACCCCGCAGGAACCCTTATAAGGAGGGTCCTGCGGCCGCTTCCAGATGCCGCAGCGGTTCTCGACCCCCGTGGGAAGGTCGTGCGAACCCTGCCGGTGTCGCGACCCACAGGTTGAGAACCGCTGCTCTAGGATTAATGCAGCAGGAATAAGAGGTGAGAACTCATAAAAACAAAATTGTTTTTACTTTTAAATGTTTCAGTTTATCTTTCTACATTATAAATATAATATATGTATAGTTTGGTAAATAACTTTACTCACACTTTAAAGGCTCATGGAGAGAGCTGAATCCCTTATTAAATTACACTAATTGAGCTTGTGTACACAATTAAATGGGATGATTTTAAAGGGGAACTTCACCTTAGGTTACTTACAATTACAGGCAGGAGATAGGGGAGAAACTGACTCTAATATGAGGTGAAACTGCTGTGCTGGGAGGCACTGGTTGCAAGAGATAAAACTGCTGCTGCGATCAATTGTAAAGCTCTTTATTTAAAACCTGCAAAAAAATAAATGATTACACCCAACTGGTAAATGTGGATATTTCACCTGATAAATTATAATACTCCAAGTAGAGTTCCTAATTAAAATAATATGATGATAATAATAATAATGTGATTATGTAGTATACTTTCAACATTAGCAAATAAAATTAACAGGTGGCAAAACTTTTTATACTTTAAATTTGTTTTAGCTTAACTAGGATTATTAAGGGGAAAAAATCAAAAAAATATTTTAAATAGACATTGATAATTCTTATTTATTTGCTCTTGTTCCTTAAATACCCATCCACTGCTATTGTTTTCACTGAAAAAAAAAAATAAATATATATATATTTATAGAATGTACTGGTACCCATGTTTCCTGTATGATGCATCCCCTTGTATATTCTAACTTTGTTTACAGGTTATTAGCTGCAGAATGGAAAACAATGAGGAGACAGAGATTGCTCCCAGCAATGAAGCTTTTCAGTGCAGGATTGGTCTCAATGACAACAAAGCAGGGATGGAAGGGCTGGATAAGGAAAAAATCAATAAGATCATAATGGATGCAACCAAGGTAACTAACTATACATATTTGAACTGATGCTTTGTGTAGAAGAGAGTTTATTGCTTTTCAGTATGCTTATCTGTTTAATTTAAAATTCACTGGTCTTAAAGCTAGAATCCCATTTTGGTGTGTCCAGTAATATTTTTGATCTGAAATGTAGTTCCCTAAAATATTTCTCATGTATTTCAGATACATAACTGTGTATAGGCCCCACTGATTTAAGGGCAGGTGTTTGATCAAATTACACTAAAGTCTGGTTCTTTTCATAGTGATTGGTTGATTAGTTGATTTGCCAGTATGAAAGAGTTAAAACCAATTCTTTTAAAGGATTTATTTGGAACAGCACTGCTCTTAAACCCAGTCTTTAGCAATCATACTCTATAGTTCTTACTTTAAACATTCAGCTATGTTATGTTATTCCCTCAGATTATTTTTGAGACTAAAGTAATGGAATCTAGGACAGGGATGGCGAACCTATGGCACGCGCGGCTTTGGCACTTCTGCACTGCTTGATTCCCCCCCCAATGAGCGAGCAGTCCTTCAGTGCAGGCCGCGGACCCAACCTGACAGTTTTCAGGTCAGATCTGTGGCCTACACTAAAGGAGTGCTCCCTTGCCGAAAGGATAAATGTGGCAGAGCCCCTCTTGAGGGAAGGCGCTGGTGAGTGACATCACTTTCCAGCACTCAGCGTTGAATTGCCATCACTGGTCTAGGATGGATGTAATCAACTGAAATATTCAATTTGAGAGCAAGGCTACACCTAGCATGTTTAACTGTGCCAAAGCACTTTCCATTAGGGTGAATGGGCACCATTTGTGTATTGTCACAGCAAAAGGCATACTTTGCTATAGGTCTCCAACTTTCACAATACGTGAAATCCCAGGCACAAAAGTCCCAATGGGTTGTGTTGCAAGAAAACAAACACACAAATACATATGATTCTACAACAAAATGTGTGAAAAAGATTTGTTCACATCACGACACCTAAGCAAGAAAATCTGCAAGTTTATATGTATTTTATTTAATTATCATTTTTCTGCTATATCTCATGTCTAACTGTATTTTAAGTTGCCTTCTGTTCACTAGGGTTTCCTAATTGGCACCGGGAGGGAATTTGCTTTCATACCTGATAATGCTGGCACATATTCTTATCCACAACTCCAATGAGTTAATTAACTCAGCCTTCCCCTTGTCACGGGGTAACTGTAGCAGCATGCCCCGCATACTCTGAAATAAACAATAATTTGGTTTAATAGTCACAAGATAACTTTTTTTATGTAGCTGTATGATTCTCTTTAAAGTTACTTAGAGTTGCAGACTATATAATATAGCAGATTGTCGCAGCTGAATAAAATGTTGTAGGGCAGGGGTCAGCATAGTGCGGCTCTTTAGCCATTACCTCCGACGCTTCTTTTCGTTGGATGTCGGCAGGTCATGTGATCGGGAGAGTGCACTCCTCCCCCTTTGCGGCTTGTAGAAATTTGGAGGAGGGAGAGAAATGGCTCCCTCCTCTTCTAAGTTTGCCGACCCCTGTTGTAGGGTATGTTTGCAGGCATTATTGATGGCAGAGCTATTTTGTCATTTTCATTGTAGGGCTCTAGATTTTATGACAACGAGCTGAAGAAAGATCAACAAGTAAATCAACGTATTGCAAAAATGATGCAACAAAAATGTCGGCTGACCAGCCAGCAAATAAAGAAAGCTCAGATTCAGGTATTGTGCATTTGTGTATTTATTATCTTACTTTAGCATTCAGCTAAGTGTAGTTTAGGCTCCACTTGGCATTTTGCATGGAGAGGATACCAAATGTACTTGTGCTAGACCTCTGGGAAAGTAAAAAAACAAAAACCTTCACTACGCACATCACCATTTAAAATTTATTGGCTTCAGCTAGATTTTCTGATCTTTTTTTTCATCATGAGTAGAAGCTCAGGGGAAACACACAAATCACTACATTGTAGACCAGAAGGTAGGAAGTTTTGTAGTGGTCCTGGAGAAACTAATCCCACCTGAGCAATGAGACTGACATGAGTGAGTAAAAATTACCTTGAGATATCATAAGTAAATATACAGACTGTTTCTGGGCAATGAACACAGGCTTTCTGAATGGAGATAGGAGGCAGTAAGTTATATTTGCCTTAGTGAAATATGCTGCAGGCAATATGAGACAAATGCATTAATTTCTACATCTGCAGCAGACTGTGTGTGTTAGTATAAATGTAATCCCCAGATTCCAGTGTAATATGTCATGTTGAAATTATATTAACTGGTCTTTTAATGGCCATTTTTGAAGGTCACACTCACAATCTGATGCAGCTCTGCTGACATTTCACTTTTATTTCTCTTCCTGCAGGATGTTTCCTAAATTCTAGTGCACTTGAAAAATCAGCTATCTAGTCAGGAAGTTGGTGACCAGAAAACTATTGTAGTCAACCTCCTCAGCAGTGGGAATGATGTGTGTGTCCATACTGGCAAACTCTTATGAATTCAATGATGTCAGAGTATGCCTCTAATCAGACAGAATTTGTGTTCCTCTGTTCACTTTCTGTTTGGTGGTTGTTCACCAACTTTTATATAAAAAAAAAAAATCATCCCTGGATAAACCAAGACTACTCTCCATTACAAAGAATTTCACATATGATGGCAGTCTTTGCACATCATAAAATTAATTTTGGCTGAAAGTCATTATCCAATAATTACTTAATTCAGGCTGGCACTCACATTGCTGCAGATAATTAACTTAAACTGGCAATCAGTGTGCTTCTGATAATTATTTTAGACTTTCAGTCACTGTCTGTTAGGTGTTTCATTTATGTTGGTGTTTTTTGTGCATCTTTTTAAAATCTAGGGTGGCAGTGTGTTTGATCACTGTGTTACGGTACAGACTTACAGCAATTGAACATCCAAGGGAAGCTACGGTATTGCCTAAGATAATAAGAAGGCAGGAGTTCCAGATTATATATGAACAATACAGAATGTAATAAGGCTATTAGAATTTAGATAAAGTACATGTAGGTTAGGGTCCTGCTTGAAATCAGCCTGCTTTGTCTTGGTGGCAAGTATGTTCTCTTAGAAAATCAATCCTAATATTTTAAGAGCGCTGCAATTATATAATGTCCTACAATTGGCACAGGGCACCACATAGCTGATTTAATCTCGTACCAGAAGTCTTTCCATAATGTGATGAGGGCAAAAAGCAGAAAAGTGGTTGATTAGCTCTGCATGTTTTGGACTAATTTATATAGGCAATAGTTAATGGAAATATGTAATGAAAGAATTTAAATTATGCAAAAATAATTAAAAATAATTGCTGATGTTACAACTCCTATCACATGACTAGGGTTATAAAGTTAACCCTTTAAATCTCTGTGCTAACAGGATCTTTTATGGCAAAACTGATGCCGGTTGTAGGCTTCCTGGGCCCCAAAAATCACCCCCACTCATATTGAGCAGTTTTATATTTTTGATTATACATTGTGCTGTAGCCATTTATATATTTTATATATTTACTAGCACTAATCCAACAATGAATGGTGGTAGAAAACTAATAAGCAGGATATTATTTTCTCAGTTTGATCTGAAATTGAAACAAATGTCACAAATCTGAGCTGTTCATTTTTAAGTCCTTAGGCATATAGTAATAACGTGCTTCTTAATTTGCAGTAATGTTATTATTTTTATTGTAGGCTTTATAATACTATGGTTTGATTTGATACCCCAGCTCTGTGATTTCTGTATCTCATGTTGAACAATTATCCTTTTGGAAGCTGTAGATTACTTCTTCCAGGCAAACTCAGAAAACAACACTTAACTTGTTGCTCAACAAAAGCTAGTGGCTGACTTAAAAGAACAGGCCAGCCCAATTAATAAAAAGTAATGTGTGTTGTAAATGCATAATACATTTTTTTTCTAATATACTTAGTCAGTGTTTTATGTGAGGAAAGGAATTAATTATTCCATCTGTGTAGCAGTACACAGCTCCTTCTGTGTTTGGTTTACTTCCTAGTTGGATTCTTTTGCCATTGACACAACGGCGTTTCAGGAAGGTCAAAATTCATAGTTAATGAATTACCATGGGCAGTTACAATACTTACAGCTAATGGTGTATGCTGTCAGTAGCAAGCGCTGATATTGAGCATGAGAGAGAGACCAAATCCATATAAAAATAAAATCAATATTTCAGAACTTTCTTTAACAATTGCTTTATCTGTGTTAACTACACCTTTCAGAGTTAAAAAAAAAAAAAAAAAGAAAAGGTGGATGACAGCTTAAAGGTTCTGATTGGTTATTTAGCATTTTCCAGCCTGTCAGTCAATTCCTTAATTCAGCATTCCAAACTGAACTGCTGAACAGGAAGTGGCAGAGAGAGGGAAGCAATTTCAGTACCAAACTGGTGCTAAATTGTAAAGGGTAGAAATAAATAAATAATGTATATGACAAAAAGCTTTTATTTAACAGTGCCAAACAGACAACAAATAACTGTTGGTGCCTAAACTGTTCCTTTAAGTCAGGGGTCTCAAACTCCATTTACCCGGGGGCCGCTGGAGGTAGAGTCTGGGTGAGGCTGAGCCACATCAGGTTTTCCACAAGAAAACAATAGATTAAAAACAATACATGGCCCTGCGGGGCAATCAGCGGCTTTGTGGGGGTAATATGCAGCTCTGCTGTGTAATTTGCATCTGTTGGAGAAATTAGCACCTTTGTGGGGCAATGTGCGGCATTGCGGGGAAATGTGCGGCATTGCGGGGAAATGTGCGGCTCTGCGGGGAAATGTGCGGCTCTGCGGGGCAATTTGCGGCTCTGTGGGGCAATGTGCAGCTTTGCGGGGCAATATGCGGCTCTGCGGAGCAATGTG
>WMED01023157.1:0-11510 GCA_019650415.1 Pipa parva
CAGATCATGTGAAAATATGATATTTGTGTCATTCTCAAAACTTTTGGCCATGACTGCATAAATGTTAAACTGTCCACTTGCATTTGTCGCTATGCAATGTGGATGAAGAAGAAAAAATAAACAGCATATATCAATGCAGCACATATGTGTATGCTGGGGACTGCCATCTGTTGCCAAGCACAACACTACACATTCACCTCCAGCCAGTGAAGGATGATGGGAACTGCACTTTATCCATAGCTAAAGGTAAGAAAATTCCTCCCCCCCCAGTTACATAAACACACAGTTTTGTTCAGTTCTTGTTCTGCTAATGACACCTTTTCTCCTGTCCCGCTTAGAGTGGGGGTGCGCTCCATCCTTGGCCCTCTCCTGTTCTTCCTTGGGTGATATCAATTAATTTGGTCTTCAGTATCACTTGTATGTAGATGATACCCGAATTTACTTATCCTCTCCTGTGCCAACACCTGAATCAAATTTCCAGCTGTCTCTTGGCAATCTTCTCTTGGATGGCAAAGCGCCAGCTCAAATTAAATCTTGCTAAAATGGAATTTATTATCTTTACACCCAAACCTGGACCTGCTTCTACCTTTTCCATTCTAGTTGATGGTGCCATCATCAACCCTATAACCTCTGTACGTTGTTTTAGGGTGACTTTTGACTCTGCTCTTTCCTTCTCTAAACACATCTCTTCCACTGCTAAAACCTGTTGATTTTTCCTTCGCAACATTGCCAAAATCTGCCCCTTTCTCTCTCACTCCACTGCTAACACCCTCATGCATGCTTTCATCCTTAGACTACTCTCCAAGTATAGTATTAGTGGTAGTAGTAGTAGTATAGACGTGCCAGTCTATTCTAAATTCTGTTGGCAGAACTCTCTTTCACCAGAGGGGATAGCCTTTCTCCTAATCGCTCTCTGCTCCACAGTTCCCTGTAAACAAACAAATCATTTACACAGTGTTCTCCTTTTGACATTTAAGGCACTTCACTCTGTTTCCCCTTCCTACATTTCCTCACTCGCATGCCCGTACATACCTCAACATCAAACTGCCCTTTCTTGTCTTAAACCCTTTACTCTCCCTGCTTCCACATCTGGAATTCTATATCCCTTTATCTTTGCCAGGAACATTCCCTCTGCACTTTTAAAACCAAACTGCTGTCCTATCTTTCGGAGCACTAGCAATGATTTTTATGTATATATTTTCATAGTTGTTCATGCTTAATATCTGTATTTACTGACCTATTTGTATTTATTGACTTGTGTTTCAGTACATTGCTACAGCTCTTATTACCCTTTTTTCTGTGTATGTACATCTTCCTCCCATTTAGATTGCAAGCTCTATGGGGCAGGGACCTCCAAACTCTTGTGTCAACCACAACCTAGCACTTAAAGTGAAGTATCCTTGTAATGTACTTGTATTATTGTTTAATACACTTTTCCCATGTCTGTATTGCTGAATTGTACAGCGCTGCGTAAATTTGTGGCGCTTTATAAATAAAATTATACATACATACAATTTTTATTTCCTTCTTTAGACAAATGCATATGGATATGTGTGATGAAATGCTGCAGATGGAAGGCTCTCTAGTTTAGCAGATAAACATTTACGACAGTAATATCAAAAATTTGAAGAGATAAAATGTTTCATTGTAACAAACAAAATTCCTCAGTAACACAATTTAAAACTGCTTCATACAGAGTCAAATAATACAATGTGTTTTTTTGCAGCATCTGATCCTTAAAAGCAAAGCAAATGTAAAATTTTGAGCAGATGTCCAATGTATTATTTCTGCTGTTGTCATTTTTCACAGTGACATATGGAGAACTTTTTCATTTACATATTGCAGTGCAAGTACTTTGCACAACTATAGGCAATTTGCTAATCTGAAGAAACTATGTACTAGCCAACCAACAATAATCTGCCGCGAGAGATGAATCGTTAAAGAGAGAAAAGCACCGATATCTAAGAAAGCTGAAAAAAGGAGGTTTTTTTGTATATATATATATATATATATATTACATTGTTAAAGAGAAACAGAGTTCACTTGCCATTTATTATTTAAAAAGTGGTTTGAGGGGTTGCTTGCGAACTTCATCAGATCACATAATCAAAAGTGTCAAAACAAATTACAGCGCATATGTTTGAATCTAAACAATTTCACAATTTTATTGTAACAAAAGAATTAGAAAATCTTTTCCTCTGTAAAGCAACAAATAAGATATGGACATTTCATTCTGGACCTGGGAATTTCAGATCACCACTTGCTTGTGACTTAAGATTCCTATTCATCATGTTAAAAAAAAAAAAAAAAATACCCTCAAGGCTCTGACTATAAAGGGCTTGACAATAAGCACTACAGAGATTACAGAGATGAAAACCTCCTAGAACAAGCCAGTCTTTGTTAAGGTTGATCCTTTCTTTTTTTATATATCTTCAGTTATCTTTGGGTATCCTTCCTGCAAGAGTATCAAATGTACACAATTTCAGTCTACATATTGCCCCAATGTTACAATTTTCACATCCTAATGAATATTTTACCATACAAAGAACTCCAAAATGTTTTTTTCTTTCCCATTATGTAATCTAACGTTCAGCCCGCTATATACATATATATTTATAGCAGTCCCTCATCCATACAACAGGGTTGCAAACACAATATGAATTTAATAAAGTTTTCAGAAAAGTATTATAAGTATGAACATTGGGCAGCCTAACTTTTGTAGACAGATACTGTTTGCTGAACACAGAAACAATCCCTTTTATGACTGGGTGTCACGTGTAAGCTGAATTCAATGATTTGGGTTTTTAGATGGTACAGAGCTTCAGAGACACTGCTGCCCTCTTGGCACACAAAAAAAGTTAATCCTACTGAGAATTTAACAAGAATGCACCCCCAGCTCCCAACAATGCCTTCTACAATCAGGAGCTGTCTGGCCCTGATAGAGTGCCTTACACAAAAAACAGCTGCCACTCTCTGGGAAGCGCACTGGGTAAGTGAAGTATAACGAGCAGCAAGCTCCTGCAGAACAAAAGATTATCCATCTTTATTTACCAACTGCTACTAGATTGTTGTGGCAGCGAACTGTTAGAGACCCCTCTGCCACACCCCATATATCAAAGACTGCTGATAGGGTGTTTGCTATTTTATAAAATCAGGTTTTCCAAAGTAAAACTGTAGTTATAAAAAAAAAAAAAAAAAAAAAAAAAAGTAACTTTTATATCTTCCATAACTGTCCACAAATAAGATGTCAATATAGACTGCAAAATATATGTTACTAAGTGACTTTGTATACAAGCAAAAAGCATGCACAGGCAAGAAATGTTAATTGTAGCCATGGCTACTTCTGTGCAAACTGACACAAGCAGGAGTGTATGGTGAAATAAAGGCTGTCCACAGCGTTACACATGGAGTGTATAAAAATACAGAGCCTCTGCATACAATAGCCAGGGATAATTGCAGTGTACATAAAGTAAGCAGAGCTACAAAAGAAAACAAAGAACATCTATTTGCCCTTTAAAGTAAACAAACAGCAACAGCCACAGAGAAGTATGAGTGCAAGATACCACTATACATTTTGCCACAGGCTGAAAACATACAAAAGAAATTAAAGTGAACAGATTGTCGAGAACTCCCACTCACTTACTTGAAAAACCGCTGGCAGCCACTTCCTTTTTTGTCATCTGGTATTTTAGTTAAAGAATATAGGTCGGCAGGTATTTTCTCATACTAGATTACCTGCAGCCAGAACTGAAAGTTTTTACTGGGAGTGCTTCTGAGGAGTAAAGGGGCCTACACACGGGCTGTTCACTAGCATCAGTTTTATACATTCAGTTGCACATGAAACATGACAGTATGCATAGTGGCACCTTTACCTTTGAGACAAATGTGTCTTTATGCAATGTGTTATGCATGTATCATAATATATATATATATATATATATATATATATATATATATATATATATATATATATATATATATATATATATATATATATATATATATATATGTATACACACATATATACATATACATACATACATATATATACATACATATATACATACACACAGGCAGTCCTCGACTTACGTCGTTGATCCGTTCTTACGCGGCGTCGTAAACGGAATTTCGATGTAAGTCGGATCATACATTCATACAGTATGGTTCGACTTACATCTCAAAACCGTGTAAGTCGGAACAAGGCATGGTTGCATGCAGTTCGACTTACGTCACAAAACCGTGTAAGTCGGAACATGGCATTGTATAAAGCGTTGTAACCCCGAAACGACGTAACTCGAGACCATCGTAACCCGAGGACTAACTGTATATATATATATAAAACATGCCCCCTAACATACTAGAGAAAGGATTGTTCTGTTACCTGGCTCTGTACCATCAGTAATTAAATATTCAAAGTTAGAGATTCACGAGTATACCAGTTGTGGTCTTTCAAAGGGCCAATAAACACTAGAAAAAAAAAATAGCTCTTTGGAATAGAAGGGCTGTTATTCCAGTACGGTACTTGCAAAGGTGTACTAATTGGAGGTGAATTCTGAATCTTTATTTGTTTGCATTGTCTCTCATTGATTGCTGTGGCACTTCATGACTATATATTATCAAAAGCTCCATAGGAAACAATAGGATTAGGCAGGGTTTGCTTATTTCGACAGATAAAAATGTTTGCAACACACAAGGAAGAAAAACAAATTCAAAATAATACAAGTCAAGGAATTTAACTTCAAAGAGAGCATTTTCACAGTACTATGTTGGAACAAATGCCACAAAAGTCCAATATTTTTCTAGAATTACTGGTTTTTGAAATGATAGTGTTTGTTTTTCATTTCAGTCTTACTGGCCCTGTATGGCTTAGTGTCAATTGGACAATGCCTGTGATTGCATTGTTTCCATTACAATCAATAATACAATGGTACAGAATACTTACTAAGCTTTAACATTGAAAGAGTAGATAACATTGACATTAAGGAAACCACTGCCTGGATACCTTCCTGATATTACAAGCCATTCCATCAACGCCCGCCCACCCACACACAAACCTATTAAATGCCCTCCAACACAGCAGGCAATAGGTTTTGCAGGGTCACAAGGATATGTTCAGATCTCTTCAGTTAACTGATTAGCGGTACCCCTTGGTTTGCTAAGTTGGCAATTTCCCCTATGGCTGTACACCCTATGCCTCCTTTTTTGATGACCCTAAGTTTCCAATTGCCACAAACATGCCTCTGGTTATTGTGGAATACAATTGATAGATGTAGGCACTGGTTTCCTAGGAACGGACAGCATCACATGGAGGATTCAGGGAATTCACAAGCAAGTGTCATAGTTAACACTAACTCACCAGTCTTGCTTCATCAGTCACAGCTGGCAAAACTTGGTTGTTTACAGGTTACATTGTATTGTTCATATGTCAGTAATGTAAGAATATCTAACTCCAAAAAGGTATACAACAGAGTTGTTAATATACATATATAGGATGTCCTTCCTGCTCAGTAGAATTTCTGCTGCAATTTTCTACAAATAGCTCCATATACTTCAAGAGCATTGTATCATTTAATGATCAGGATGCACAGCATCTGTTTTAAAACAACTTGTTTTCATTCTGCAGAGCAGGCTGCAACAATGATAAACTTTTCATCCAGAAGATAATAGCAGTATAACAAACATTCTGAAGGCAACAGAATGAATTTTGTTTATTACCAACAATTCATTATTATAATAATTATCCAAAACATATATTTTGTAACAACAAGTGCTTAGTCTTTGTTCCCTATAAGACATCTAGTGCCACAAATGTAGAATCTATTAAATATTTTTTAGGAAAAAAAAAAAAAAAATCTCCTTTGTACTCTTTACTTCCTGTTCAACAGAACAGGTATCCTCCATTCCCCATTAGTGGTGAAGTTATTGGCACAACAAAATCAAACTGAAGAAGGAAATAAAACAGTTACTTTTGGAAGACCAAACTATTGTGCCCTCTGCTTCCAATTGGGGTCTCAATCAACATACTGAGGAAGACACGAACTAAACCACTTGCCATTAACACTATATGTGAATGAGCCACACATTTCTATGACTGTAGACCATGGGTGAGGTCAATAACAAGTACTGGATTTAAATACTAATATTCCCTTTAAATCTGTGCTGTCAGCTTGGGTACTTCATCCAACCTCAAGGGGGCAGCAAACAGAAGCATTTGTAAGTTAATAGGTCGCATTACATTTGCTTGCAGATGTGTATTTCTGCAGAAGGCCAATGAACAAACACTGGGGACAAAGCCCATCTAGTAAGCAAACAAGTGCTAAACATTTGTATACTTTAGGCCAGAGCTGTCAGACAAGAGCTTCAATTGGCTAAACAGCATTCAAGTGCCAGGAATATATTCTAGGCTCCCTTGACATGGTTAAAATAATATTACATAAGACAGAAAAGTTACCATGTGTCCTGAATTCTGTCAGAGTTCAAAGACTTCCATTCCTATTCTCTCCGTGTATCAGGACGTGCTTCCACAGAATTCTAGCCACAGATTGCAATGGATCATGGCAGTACTTTGGTGGGCTACTGCCCCAGCATCCATGGCATACTTAAAGTGTCATTGCATGCCTACCACTGACAAGGAGCCATCCTACCACTGCCTTCCCAAGATTCACACCGTGTGAAGCAAGTAAACCCATGATAACATGAAAATTAAATACATCAATCTGCGTGGGCTACTGTGTTTTGAAATCAGATGGGCCACTGGGAAATTAACTTGCAGTGTAACTGAACATTATATTAATGCAATTAAAGTAAGTTACTGAACAATGTGCTAAATCTAGCAATTAATGTGGAAAGAACTAGGCCAGGGATTACAACCAAGTGTGAGTGAGTGTGTGTGTGTGTGGGGGGGGGGGGGTCATTATCGAGAAAAATTTGAATAGTGACAGTTAAAGGATCATTAATAAAAAAAAATAATTAAAATTTGTATCAGCATGGGAGAGTTATATTACAGCACTTGTAAAAAAAATGCTATATTTTAAACTCAATTCACAAATGTTATTGCTTTCTTTTTGTTTTTATCCTTACTGATAGCAGCCCTATTGTATGTGTTTTACCACACACAGAGCCGTTGTTTTCTGTGTTGCTTTATTTATTTAAATATTTAAACTTATACAAGTGACCCTGGAAAATTATTTAAAAAACTGATTACCCTAGTATACATACAGTATATTATGGGGGAGTTTTAGCCTACAGTTCATTTCAGATCAACAACTTCACAAATGTTAGCTCAAACATCCATATTACTTGCTGTACTGCACTTTTTTTACACTTTCATTATGCATACAATAACATTATTTAATCTGACAAAAGTTTCCTCTTCACTAACTTTTCTTTTAAATAGGTATCCTTAGTATATAAATGAAAACTGGAGGCGATAAACCACCTGTGGTCAACAATCCTGAGGGTAACAGGAGAAAAGGTTTCCAGGAGATGTTTAAGACTGTTACTCTCAGGTAAGGTTCCTTTCACACGAATAACTCTGGCCAATTTCAGTCAGACCATCTGCTAAAGTAATAAATGGACACAAGGTTTTTTATATATAGTAAATTGTGCTGCACCTCTGGTCCAAAAGTGTAAAACAGCGTTAGATTGGCCCTCAAGGAGACCGGGAAAATTCCTGGGTAGGCCCCAGGCCCAACGTCATATGTCACTACACAGCCAGAACAGAGGTGGGGTCTCCCAGTAGGCCCATCAACCCCCAGCCAGTCTGACGGTGAATGCCAACACCTTAAAAGTCACTGGGTGCTAACATTTGCCCTTTGTGGAGTGTAGGTGATACTTTTTATTGGCTAATTGAATAGATAGTAAATGCAAGCTTTCCACACTACTTAGGTCTCTTCTTCAGGATGCCATGCCTGAAGAAGAGACCTAAGTAGTCTGGAAAGCTTGCATTTACTATCTATTCAGTTAGCCAATAAAAGGCATCACCTATACTCGAATTGCCTCTGCTTATATCTGTGGCTAACACGGTGCTACACTCTACTCCCTCTGTGTTGCAAAATACACTTCCTTATTACCTGCAGTATGCAATGAAATCTTACAGCAGTGTTTAAGTCACTACATCTAGCATTACATCACCTACACCTTCTAGAATACATACATATATGGGTTCCTAATCACAGACTGGGGCAGTTAGGCTGCTGACACCAAATATGCCATTACAGATATATTATAAAAGTTCAATGCAACCACCTGTTCAAAGAGATTTGTGGGTCAATAGTCCAGAGACTTAATGACTTTATTGCATTTCCAAGTTAACTTTGATGCAATCCTGTGAGAATCCAGATGGCTAGGTTCATAACCAAGAACAATGGCTTGTTCTAAGCCATGCTACAAAATAAAATGTAAAGGCAGTATTGAGAAGCGTTTAAAAAACACAAAAAAAAAACAACAACCTCTTCATTCCTTCCTTTGGATCAAAAAAGGGAAAAGAGGGTGTCTCCTAAAATATTTTGCATGGTCTTTAAAGGAGAATTTAAACTAGTTTTCAATTAATTATTTCCTTAAGGGTCCATTTTTCTGCATGTGTCCATTGCTACCAGATATAGATAGATTATGGAGTTCCTGCAGAGACAGAGGAAGACATTATTCAATAAGCGTACAGATAATTTATTTTACAACACTGATTTCCAACTCGATGATCTGTTTGTTATATTTTAGATGCTTCCTTCTTTAATAGCTGCAAGACAGTCATTACTTGAAACTATGATTGGAATGCAGAGACAATTGTACATCTAATTAAAATGAGAACATATGCCTTTTTTTGGCCATGACGTATTTGATGTAACACTGTGTTATGTAAACAAACCCTACACATTAAACAGTGCTTTCTAAGTACACATATTCATGTTGTTGTGTGCCATTTACATATAAATTAATGAAGCAAGGTGTTTTTGTTTTTTTATCAGTATACTATACTTACAATTTACACTTTGGAACCTTACATTTTGAGAAGCTAGTTAATTTGTCAATAGGGGCAATCGTGACAGAGGTGTAGGAACAAACAAACAACCAATCAGCATGTAGTATTCACAAGTATAACAAAACTAATATTAAAAGCTATCCTTTGGATGGTTGCTCAGCCTTTTTAAATTGTAAACCTCTATGGCTATTACATTGTAGAAATAATCCACCTTTCAATCTCCAGTTTGTGCAGATAATTAAGCTATTTGTGTACAGCTGTTGCTGAACATTCCTAGTGTTCTCTTGCAGGCAGTTGCAAAGCAAATGGGAGTGCTTAGTAAGCTAAAAGGACATATTGCTTTATAAAAACAAGTAAATAAAATTGATGGCATTTTGGATTATATTAAAAATAATTTTGTATGGCAGAGTAAAAGTACACTTTGGGATAAAATTTACTATGCAGCATTCACCTGTGGAGAAATGTTGTTAACTCATCAGGATGATGTTTTACTGTATTGCAAAATCGGATTTAAGGAGTTTGGCAAAATTCAGACCTACTACATCTGTATATTCTGAACTTCAACTCCCAGCATCCCCTAACAGCCTCCATGATGCTGGGCACCATCATAAAACAACAGCTGTAGGGTCAAAGGTTGCACTTTGGTGCTATAAATATTTTATATCTGTTGGCAGGGATTTTCACAGAGGACAAAAATAGCTTTTAGTGCACAAATCAAAAGGAATATATCCAGGAAACATACGCCACAATAATGTCAAATAATGATATTTTTATTCAATTTAAACTATTACATTTTAACATTTCTATTAATTAAATATATTTGAAATAATATTTTCAATCATTTTATTTACATATCAGTTCTCAATTTAGTTATCAGATTTAGGACACTCTCTTTGAATTTGAAAAAAAAAAAAAGTGACCAGTGAAAGATTTTCTTATTATGGGATTTAAATAGCTTGGGAAAAACATCTATGCAAATGTTTTTACTAATATGCACACCAAGAGACAAGGGACCTCTGGCTTGTTTGTCTATTCACAGTGGTGCAGAAGGGGGCCAGTCCTTTGTTATTTTTTCCTGGACACTCTCTGGATGCGTTCTCAGCCTTTGCCTCCAGCATACAGCTGCGGACGCTTTGGCTGTGCCCTGAATCTCAATGAGCCGGCTTAGACTGCAGTCAAGGGTGCTTCCCAATGGGGAGGTCAAGCCTGAGTCAGCAGACTGTCTGCACCAGACTGGCGCTCCACAGCTTATCCCAGCTCTGTGCCTTTCACGGACCATATAAGGCAGTCCACTGTCACAACAAGCTAATTCAGTGCTAAGCAAATCCGCTGCCTGCTTTATTCTTACTCATTTTCCATGCAGCTGGATGGTAGTATATTACATTTCAAGCCCCTGCAGCAGCCTGCATGACAATGATTGACACTGCTGGCAACAGGTTAAGAAGAAACGCTTTTGCCTGAAGAAGTGCCCTGACTATTCTACACTTGCACCGTTTCTCACGCTCAGACAAAGCTACAATATCCGGCACCTGCTTAATTATCATATCTTCTGAACAGGTTTTTTTTCCTGCCTTAATGAGGCTGATGTTAAGAGGACAGAGTCCAATTTGTCAGGGGTTGGACAATACGAATCAAAAATCTTTGTATTCATATAATAAAAGAAAAAAAATCCCCCACCTAAAAGAAAGAAAAAAAAATGTATCCAGTGGTTTTTGCAGGAACACAAAACACATCAGATTAACTTGATTTACATAAGTAATCTAGAGTTTTATAAGGGGGAAAAAAATTTTCCACTCCTAAATTCACACTTAAACGCAACATGTCGGATTTCAGAATTCAAGCCGCGGGCCGGATAGCACCACATCGTGGGCCGTAGGTTGGGCGTCACTGATCTATTACATCATAATTTAGACTGCCCTGTAAGTCTTTTTCAGTTCTTTATTTTGAGTGAAGTATAACCATTATTAATATGTAGGTAAAATATTTTTTAAAAAAGCATATAAAACATGTCACTACATTTGGAAACATGCTCCTGTGTTGCTGTAACCAATAACTACACAAATAGATACAAATTCATATTATTATATATATTATAATTATATTATATATATTGATCTTCTGTGCATCCACATCAGTGTGGACAAGGAATGAAGAGATTTTATAGCAAACAGTTTTGTTTAAATGTAAAGCAATGAAATGTCAACATAGGCAAACACTTGTGTGAATAATAACAGACCACTGTGTTTTTAGGTCAATTTACCAGTGTATTGTTTTTTAATGTGAGTTTTTTTTTGGTTTTTTTTTTTTTTTGCTCATTTATAGGCATTCCTACTGTATGTGAAAAACTGTGCATCAAACTAACCTCCCAAATAAAACAAGCACAGGCAAAAGCAAACAAATATACTCAAGTTTTTCAAAATACAGTGGGGGTTATTCACTAAAGTCCGAATTGTTGCGTATAGGAGCGAATTTCCCAGATAAAGACAGTCACAATAGGCTGCTACTGTCACAGTTGTGTCTTTATAATGAGAAT
>WMED01023159.1:0-11509 GCA_019650415.1 Pipa parva
AGTGAATTACCCCCTAAGATTAATGGTGGGGCAATAAATATTAGATCCATGGTTAATACTGATTATAAGGAAGTGTGATAAATGCTCATGGCAGTGCTGAAGGTATCTGTAAGGAATCTGGCCATTCATGGGCAGATTTATTTGCTGACTAAAGCAGCAGAAATAAATTCCAATGCTAGTGTCAAAATTATAATAATTTATAATGATAAGATGATCTTTATTGGACTTATTGGTAAGTTATTTACCTATTCACTGGTGACTGCATTTTTGTGTGCATGCAGTTATTGACAGATTGTAGAAAGTGATCAGTTGTTGGGAGTATAGCTAAATTGTTCCGTTGGGCCAAAATGTAGAATTTGCCTTTGTTTTGTCATTTTTAAAGATATAATACTGTACAGAGCATGTTTAGTTGAGAAGTAAATAGTAAATAATTATGAACATGGCATGTGAACCAAGCAAGAGGCTACACAACTGCATGGTGGGTGAATAAATGGCAGCTGGAAAGGCTAATTGTAGAGACACAACAAAGTATATATGGTATGTAACAGTGACAATCATATTGTTTCTATAGTAACGCTGCCATTTAGGCTTTGAGAGCTCTGATCCGTTTAGACTAAATTATAAGGCTTGCAGACAAAATGTTAACAGAATGCACTATAACCCATTGTTACAACAAAATCTGACAAAGGGGAATTGTATTGTAAATCCAGTCCGCATGCTTTAACAGTTTCTCAGCAGTCTACCCTTCTGTACTTATTCTACAAGATGCAGTTGTGATGTTTAGCTACAATCCAAATTATAGTGATTACAGTTGTTCATAATGTTGTTTGAGTGGCCCAACTTCCTGTTACCATATGAATATACTTAAAGACACATCTACGTTGAATTAATAAGGGAACACCAGAATCAACTGCAATTTATAATCAAAAATTGTTCGTTTGCAGGGGACAAAACGGTATCATCCATATCAGAGCTTAAAGTGAGATGTAAAACAATAAATCTTCTGAAAGAAACAGAAGTTACCAAAACCTTTCAAAAACAATAATAATTCTTGCAAGTTTAGAGTGCAGTACTGATATATATTGCTTAATGAGAGTTCTATATCTTATAGCCTTCCAGATCATATATCGACTTTTTCCAAGACAGACAGCAACCAAGGGGATGGGTAATCCACTACATTTGGCCTTAATTAGTATCAGAAACAAAGATTTGGCAATTAGAAAAACATTTAACAGGATATTCAATGGAACTTTGGTTTATAAGAGATACTGCTATTGAACTGTTAGGTACCTTGCTTAGCAGTACTTCTGGCTCTTCAGGTGAACACTCATCTGAATAGAGGATTTCCAAACTGCTGCCCTATGGGGTCCACTTGGAACTTCTTATAATTGAAACTTCTTCAGGAACTGTTCAGAATCTATTTGATTCAACAGTGGATTGATTAGCTTCTTCCCAAGACTTATACTGTAGGTCCACATTCAAATCCTTTCACTGACAGTTGTATATGTTCTCAGCATCACAACATTGCTGGAACAGACATGGCATAACTCTCTGAGATGGCAACTTTAAACCTAGTCACATGATCTAACATAATTTAATTAACATAAATTCCAGGTTCAATGTTTATTCCCACAACAGAGATGTCTAACAACACATGAGAAACCAATTGCACAAAACAGTGTTAAACAACTCATAGGTGGAGACAATCTATAAATCTTTATACTTGCTAAATCAAAACCAAAATAAATATGACCATGACTCTATAGGTAGTGTGTTGGCTCAGTAGTTAGCTTTGCTGCCTTTTCATGGATTTTTTTATTTTCCCCATAATTTGCATGGGCTTCCTCCTACAATCCATACAAATGCTCAGTTAACTGAAACCTGACTAAACTGGCTCTAGTGTGTGTGACTGTATAGAAAATAACTAAACTTTAAACTCTATAGAGGAAGAGACAGAAGTGAATTATTAATCTCAGTAAACAACTGTGAAAAATGTCAGCACTATAAATACTCTTAATAAAGAAATGTAATAAATCTATATAATTACAGTTTGGTTCTACAATGACCATGTTAGCTAATCATAATTTTCAGTATGCATAATTCTCAGAGAGAGGATCCTCTGGTGGGCCCCAGTGTTGGTGGGCCCAGCTAACTAGAACAAATGATTAATTGTATTAAAATATTAATGTATTTGAATATTGCACTGCTCTTGCTGCTCTCTTACTGGCTGCAATAAATGTGGGCAGTGGTGGCTCCTCCAGGCATGCACCATCAACAATGTGACGCATGACAATGATATCATCATGCTAATGACACCAGTTGCAGGGCCCGTGGTCAGACTGAGAGGAATCACTGTCTTCAAATCTTTCACTTGCAATCAGAAAAGGAGCATCTGTATATGCACTGGCTCAAAATCAGGTGTTTTTTTTTGTGTGTGTGTAAGTTTTAGGAGTAGGGTGCATTGAAAGTAGGGCATATGGGGGAATTAAAAATCAATAAGGCTTTTGTGTGTGGAGGGGGCACTTCAAAATGTATGGGTGAACTAAAAATCATATGTAATGTGTTGGAACACTTTAAAGCATATGTGGTACATGTGGGCACTAAAAATATGGGGTATATGGGTCACTAAATAAACATATGTAGCACAGCGGGCACTGAAAAAGCATATGGGGCATATGTGGGACACTAAAAAAGAATATGAGGTTTCTGTGTATGCACTAAAAATCATATAAGGAATATGTGCAGCTATCGTGTATAGCACGATAAAGTAAATGAGTGCACTAAAAACAGCATTTTGTGTGTGTGTAGGAACTCAGAATCATATATCCGAGTTGAAATAGTATGGATATTGTTTACTGTATCTGGGTGAAAGCTGGATGAACATTATATATGGGTGTAAGTATGTTAGACCCTATGCATTGTATCTGAGTATCATATAGATGTGCAGTGAACACTATACAGCTTACTGCACTCTAAACTTGTTCACAGAACAATAACATGTTATTCCATGTAGCTATTATAAGTAAATAACAAGTAGAGGCCTGGCAGCTTGATGAGAAAAAAGAAAGTAAATAAAAAGGTGATTCCCAACCTACAGCCCGTGTGCCATATCTGGCCCGTGACATGGTTCTATCCAGTCTGCAGCCCGAATTCTGAAATCTGAAATATTGTGTATAAGTGTAAATTTGCCAGCTAAAGACAGTCGCAATAGATTGTTTACTGTTGCAGTTGTGTATTTATAATGAGAATATTGTCGCAGTTGCCACTTTACTATGGAAAATTGTCACAGCTGTTACTTTAAAATTTGTTGCAGTCACAATTTTAAAAGTTGCAACTTTGAAGTGGCCTGTGACATGCGCGTTGCAATTTTAAATGGCCTCCAGGCCAAAAAGGTTGGGTATTACTGCAGCAGAACATAGTAAACTCTATGTAAGTGCCAATCTACATCTGAATGTGGACAGTACGGCAGAAAAATATTTTTCCAGACAGCAGTCATTGGAATAAACATTTTTACCTATTGTAATAACATCATTATAGGAATTTTTACCTTATGTACTGCTTCAGGGTGAATTTCTCTGTCTTTGCATAGAAATAGTTGTGCGTAAATTAAATAATATACAATATAGAAATGTCTGTAAGATCTGAACAGGTCCCATGCTGGGTTCATGTTTATCCGTCTTGTCTTGGCCCTTCCTGCTGTGTTATGGCTCCTGTTAAAGATTGGAAACAGGTTACATAGGAATTGCATAACAACATAGGACACCAGAATTCTCATCATTTGCTTGCGGTGGTGGCAGTCTTCAGGTTGCTACAATGAGCAAGAATCTCATTATTTAATTATCTGTGAAATAAGAATAAAGTGTGAAACATTTATTCATCTGCTTAATTGACTTTAAAAGTACAGTTAATAGGGAATCCTGCATATTTTTGGGGCAGAATTAGAGGGTTCAAAGGGGAAGCATTTATTACCTTTTTGTCCAGCCCTATAATCTTTGGTAACTTTTAAACCCCTCTTTTTTGGTGATATTATTTGGCTCTTTCAATTTATTTTGCATGCTGGTTTTGGCTGCTTTGGATACTTTTTTGGTAATTTGCCTTCATAGATGTTCACTGTTTTCTTGCATTTTAAACTCACCTGTTGATTTAACGGCTTTGTCTACTTGACGGGGTTTTTGCCTTAGCAGAAAAAAAGAGAGGCCTTTATAAGTTCCAAATGATTTCAAACACTGTACAGTGGCCATAGAAGGACTCTACTGTAGATATATGGAAATGTGTTAAATTAAAAAAAGAAAAAAAGACCTTTGGCAGAAAATCAGGTCTTTAATTTGTTTAAGGTGATGAAATCACAGCAAAATCCAAAACAACAAGATCTGTGCAAAATTCTACTGTGCATACTGTAACTTATCTCCTTTATAGATCATTCATGCTGATGTCAGAGGAGTATTTTTGTCATTACAGCAGGTCATTGAGGTGAAAAATGTTTAAATTAATTCTCATTAATGTACCTGTAAATTGATGTGTATTGCTCTAAAATGCAGAGCAGAGTAGGATTAGTTACAAGGAGACCTTGGCTTGTGCTTAGGGCCAACCTTGTGAATGGGGTCCTGGCTCTCCTCTGTTCAAGAGAGCTGAGACAAGGACAAGCAGCATATTCTGTAGCACTTTTGGTAGCGCTAATACAGAGGTCTCCTTAGCTCACAAGTAGTGATAACTGAGGAGAGTGCTTGAAGAGACTGTAGTGGTGCTATCAGCAGTGCTACAACAGTCTGAGAGTTGGGACAGGGGAAGAGAAGAAGGCAAACATAAGGCAGTGCTCCTCTCCAGCAGTATATGCTATCTGTTGAACACAGGAGAGCAGGGACAGGATGAAGGGGACTGTACAGTATGGGGGAGAGGGTTGAGGCAGAACATTATAGGGAGGTGGCAGCAAAGTATGGGGAAAAGAGGTTTTGGAATCTCCATATGGAGAAAGGGGAAGTTGGGGCAGTATAGTATGGGGAAGGGGGGTTGTGGGAAACCACATTATGTGGAAAGGGGAGGTTGGAGGTAAAACCATATGGGAAAAATGGAGGAGGAGAGTAGAAAGGAGCTTAAATATTTCTGAAGCATGAAGAATACTGCTGCACTGTATGGGGCACTGTGGGGAAATAACTTCTGCACTGTAAAGGGCACCATGGGAAAGGAACTGATGCACTGTATGGGGAACAATGGGGGAAGACTGCTGCAGGGGAGGCACATTTTTGCCTTTTTGGCTACAGTGCCATTAAACCTTGTTTCAGTTTTCCAGAAAAAGGAGAAGGCAAGTCATCCTCATTGTGCGTATATTTGGGATTTCTGTGGTTGTATGCAAGAACACAGTGCAGATCGTATTTTACAGCACCTGTCTGCATGTCCATGGGTGAGTTTATATACATTTCTGTTTGTGTGTATGTTTGATTATGTGTGCATGTGACATTGTGTGTTTTTGTGTGAGAATGTGAGTGCATGTGAGCCAACGCTGCACAGTATTGTGGATATTATATGGGGCCAATATTGCATTGTATTGGGGGCATTAAATGGGGCCACTGCTGGACTGTACTGGGGGCATTATATGGAATTGACTGTGACACTACATTGGATATTGTATAGGGTCACTGTTGCACTATATTGGGAGCATTTTATAGAGATGACTATGACACATCATTGGTTATTATATAGAACCGTGCTTCACTATAATGTTGCTTCATGCTGACCACTAGTAGGGAGAAGGGGACCCCATTATTGATTTTGCCTAAGGCCCCATGTGCTCTTAATCTGGCTCTGATTCAGAGGCAGGTTTCTTATTGCTTCTGTGAGAATAAAACAGCATGTAACAGGTTTTATAAGCTTAGCCCATATGCCTGTATGATACCTTATGCTAGCAAGATTTTTAACCAAGACAAAAGAAGGGGGAATTAAGTCACATATTGCATTGGGTAAAAAATGTGTGATGCAATATACTGAATATTTTGTAATGGAGTAATGTTTGAGGGCAGGTATTTTATCCCAATTATAAAAACTGACTACTGGAGTTCAGCTCAGGTGTTGCAAATTACCTCAGGTGCAGGCTAGAGCCTAATTTAAAAAGAAAGCCTGGACCTTGTATGGGTGGTGAGTGGAGGATTTTGGAAGTTGGAAGATGAAAGCTGTGTTGGTGGCTGCTGTTGTAAAATACTTGTGAGAAAATTCAGGATTTATGAAAAAGTTCCTGACTTAAGAAAGTGTTTTCACTACAAAGAACTTAAACAGGTAACCCAGGAAAGTGGAAGATATTCTGTTATTTAAAGGGTATTACAAGTTTGAAGAAAACATTATTTATATCTGACATGTATACATATAGAAAGCAAAATTAAAAATTAAAATGTAAAAAGGATTTTGGGATCAGTAATACTTGCCTCTTGTTTAAACAGTCCTGCTCCCCCAGCCATTCTGTGTGTAGACTCTTCCTGTATCGTGCTGATAAGCTCTGCCCCTTGAGTGACATCACTCACTATTCAAAGAGCAAGGTTTTGTCTAGATTCCCTTTCACTTCTCCTTATATAAAGCCTGTTCCTAACCCTGAGCATGCACAGATCAAAGCTGTATGACTGCCTCTGCAGTAGGCTGTGGAGAGAGGAAGTCGGAGAAAGGAGGGGTGTGGCTACACACACATCAGGGAACTTGTTCACAGAGACTAAGCAGTTACAGGAGGATATTGAGCTCTGCAGAGGTGAGTCAGGAATTTATTAATCATGTGAAAATAGGTAAATGGGGCTTTCTTTATAGACAGGGTATACATATCCTTTAATCAGAGCTGTGCATGTGGCAGTTAATACCACCAGAGGGATTTTGTTTGGTTGTTTGCTCTGTTCCTTAGGCATTTAAGTTCTGAATGTTTTGTTTAAACTGATTTTGCTTTGTCCAGAATTGCAAAAATCCAGTGCAAAAAGTACAGGTATCCCAAACAAGTAGTATTAAAGTGATAACCACACTTTAACAAACAACATTGTAAGTGATACATCATTTGGAAGTTCTGAAGACAGGTGAAGCCCCTCAGTTGTTGTATACACCAATTATAGAACAAGTTCTCATCTACAGTATTTCATTTCAGTTATTTTTAAAATTCCTGGGACCTATTTTTTTTTTTCCTGTCTGGATTTTCATACCACAGAATCCAAGGTTCTAAATCGACAATAGAAATAAAATAGATAACTTGGAGTATCATACATCCTATATGGACATTCAAACCAGAAGTAGTGGCCAAAAGAACAAACATTTTTTTAAAATAAATAACTGATATATTGATATTAATATGATGTGGGTAGAATAAGAGTAAATGTAATCTTTGTTTTATCCATTAAAATGGCGATACATTACAATATGTGTTTTCCCTAAAGTTATTGGAGACTTGATAGAAATGCAAAATTTAAAGAAATCAACTAGGAACCAGAAGAGGTCATATAAAATTAAACAAGCACTAGCTGGTTGGGGGTGAAGCAGAATAAGATTTTATTTAAAGTAGACATAAGCCTCTTCCACAATACACAGAAAGTTGTAACATGTCATCCCTTACTATTAGTAATACTTTAATAGCACAATTAAGAGCAATTTGAATGTGATGTAATATACATAACATAGGACAACAAAAAATAAAGATCCAGGTTGTTTAAGCAAAGAAAATCTGTTAGAAGGGAAGTGGGCTATTGGTTCAGAACCAGAACAATAGAATATTTACGGTAGCTTGTATGAGTAATATCAGGAGCTGGCATAATGTAGTTGTGATCCTTGAAACAGGAAGGTGTTTTTAAAGCTTTTCCAAGATTGCCATTAAGTAAGATAAGGAACCCTATTACTTATCTTCAACAAAGGTCGAATTTGTAAGGTCAGCATCAATTTTATCAGAATTGCAGCTGATGTCAAATGTCACCTGCCTGTGAATAAATAAAGACATGGAAAATACATTTTCATTTTAACATCATATCATTTTCATGTTTAAGCATCATACTGCACTACCTCAAAGTGATTCTGCTCATTTCTGTTTTTTGTGAAAGGTAATAATAATAATACAAAACACTTGGCATTATTAAGAGCTGTGACATAATGTACAGCCATTAGGGACATTAGGTTATTTTTATCAGTTGAGATATTTGTTTATTATATTATTATTTGATCCCAACAGCATTTTCTTAAAACTACAAAGACTAAAAATGACACATACTATTTAACTTGACAGACTGAAAATGACATAAACTATTTTAATTGGAATTTATTTATTAAAATAATAAATTTGATAACTATATCTGTATTACATTGTAATCCACTTACTGTCTGTAGACTGCCAGTGAAATCTGGATATTTTACAATGTATGGAACAGTTAATGCTGGTTTTACATCTGTTGCATTCAGTGAAAAAAGTCCACAACTTACTCAAACCTGCTCTATCTGGATTTCCACCACCCTTGCCAGTTGAGCAACTACCATTTTTGGAGCTTAAAGAAGAACTAAAGGTACCTACACACAAACACATATATAAGTAGTACACCTATCTGCCTCTTAAATCATTGTATCAAAAAATCCATAATCACTCTGTAATCTCTGCACTGTCCCACTGAAGTTTGCACAGCTCTGCACACTGATGGCAGCCATTTTGAATACATTAAGCATGGTAATCCTGACCTCTGATATCACTGCATAAGTTCTGGTAGGAAACTACAGCTCACCAGCTTCACACTGCCTGTAATTGTTACACTCTGCCAGTAGTTTCATTCTCATAAGTGGTAAAGGGCTTACAGCAACAGGCAAACAAGAAAAATGTTTTTTTATTATCATTTTCTAAATAGGTAAATTACTCAACTTAAAAGGGACATCCTTTTTTTAATGATAGTCTTATATGTAATATTATAATACAACTAAGCTGCTTATGTATTGAATAAAGACTAATTAAAATCATAACTGTGAATATTTATTTTTGTAAAATGAGGATGCATTTATTTATTTAGGTGTACTTTATTGTATTTGCTTCACAAATGGTTTTGAAGAAGGTGTGAAAATGAATCCCAGTGCAGGTATCAGAATGCCTGTCACTGAAGGTGTGAGAATGAATCCCAGTGCAATACACATATTGTTGAGCTTGTTTTATAGATCGCTCCCTTCCCCTGCCCCATCCTGTGCAGATGCTTCCCCTTCCCCATCCTGTGTAGATGCTTACCCCTCACACCCTGCCCCATATTAATACTGTGTAGCTGATCCCCCTCCCTTTCCTGCCCCTTACTATATAGATGCACCCCTCCCTTATACTGTGTAGTTGATCCCCCTACCTTTCCCTGCCTCATACTGTGTAACTGCTCCCCCTCCCTTCCCCTGTACAATCCTGTCTAGCTGCTCTCCCTCTTGATCCCCCTGCCCAATCCTGTGAAGCTGATCCCCCCTCCCTTCCTTTGCCTCCTACCTTTGTACGTGCTGCTTCACTCCTACACACAGTCCTTCCCCAGAGCTTCCTCCTGCTGTCACTTATTGGCAGAACTGTAGTGTTTGGTTAAGGGAAGGGAGTGGGTGGATCTAAAGGGCCAGGATTACATCACCTCCCTCTCTGACGTCGATTTCCTGATTCCTTGTGCTTGTTTCAACTGCACATGTGGTGTGGCCATCGACCACTAACTTTGGAGTGATTGGGGAAGAGACAGGGCCCCACATCAGATCACTGATTATGCAGGTATCTTATTAAAAAAAATGGAAATTGGCTTGTGCTTCATTGTTTATTAAAGGTATTAAAGGGGTCTTTTTTTTAGACTTTAGTGTCCCTTTAATTAATTAAATAAGTTCTGCTAGAAAATAATTCAAACATGTTTATTCAAGCCATTATCACCAATGTTTTGGTTCCTTTCTCAAGGTAAATATGTTGTACAAACATTTTTCCTGTTACATAAATATAATTGAGACAGAGACACTGCTAAACATCTAAATCAGTGGTTCTCAACCTATCTTTGGCCATGACCCCCACGATGATATCATCATACGAGGCGTATCTGCGTATGGGCAGATCCACGACCCAAAGGGGTCGCGACCCACAGGTTGAGAACTGCTGATCTAAACCAAAAGCATCAAGATAAAGTTTGAGGACTGCTAAAATGTTAAAGCTGCTGTCATTTAATCACATAGTATCAAAATCCTATATATATGTATATATATATATATATATATATACTGTATATATATATATATATATATATATGCGGTCATGTTAGTTCACAGATGAAAAATTAGTATTGCAGTATTTGGTGATACCCTTTTTATTGGACTAACAGTCTTTTTGAAAATAAACAACCTTTTAGAAGATTTATTCTCCTTCCTTCATCAGGTTCAAACAATACGCATATACATTTTTAATAAGGTGACCATTTTGCACTATTATATATAATATATAATAATGCAAAATGATCAACTTATTAAACATATGCAATAAATGTACAAAGGGTATTAAGCAGCTTCTGCACATTTACCATATATGTATATGTATGCGCACAGAGGGGGTAATTCAGCATAGTCCAAACTTACCTTCTGATCCTTCACCTCTGTTCACACAGACTGTTATGTGCTCGCTGATGCCCTGTGCATGGACATCAGCGAATGCTTTAAAGGGATTCCAATCTCGGCGAGGCTCGACTCAAGTTGCCTTGCGAGACTGGACGCAGGGCATCAGCGAGCGCATAACAGTCTGTGCGAACAGAGGCGAAAGATCAGAGGGTAAGTTCAGAGTATGCTGAATTACCCCCATAATATTTACACAGCATATACTCTGTTTGGATGTCAAGCAAACATCTTAATTTGGCCTAATAGTCATCAGACTTTCTTTTCTCCAGTTTTAAGCTGTGCCTGATATTATCTATAATTTGTAAATAGAATTGAGTATCTCAGCCATGAACTGGCTTGTGAGAAGTGAACTCAGTAAATTAGCAGTAATACATGTATTTCAAAGAAATTATAAAGACTAATTGCAAATTTGATTCAATGAATAATTCATTATGAGTGCTGAAATAAAATCTACATGGACATGTTATTTAAAGGAGTCCTTATAATTAATAATAATTGGACTGACCTTGCATATCCCAGTATGCATCCTCAAAAGAATACAGGAATACCAAGGTAATTTTTTTTTCTTGAAGAAAGCGTAAACTCCAAAATCTTGAAATTTCCAATAGTAGCAAATAAATGGGGTCTTATTGAGTATGCAATATTAGAAATGGTTTTGGCAATATAAAGAAGAATTATCATTATAAGGTTGACTAACTGAGAAAATAAAATGATGAGATTTTTACATCTAGGGCTGTAAGCAGTGCCGGCTCTGCCATTAGGCAGAGTAGGCAAATGCTAGGGGTGCCGCCTGCCCAGGGGGGCACCCCTAGCATTTTTTTAAAGTGCCGGCCAGCTGGGAGGTTACTGCAGCCGCGGCTCAACTTTAAATCTCCCAGTTGGCAGCCACGGCTGCAGTAACCTCCCATCCGGCCGGGGGGGG
>WMED01023160.1:0-11509 GCA_019650415.1 Pipa parva
TGAAAAAAATTATATATAATTTTCCTGGAAATTACATTGCTTTCCCTGAAAAATCTTTGGCAAAACACATACAGCACAAAATGCTTAAAAACAGCTTGACAATACAGGGTGCACGAGAAAAAAATAGGCTGGCAGTGAAAGGGTTAACTAAAGTAAACAACATATGTCAATGTTTTGAATGAGTATAATTTGCTATATGTAACTCCTTTGTATCATTATAAATGTTTTATTATAATGAAATACAGTTTATATAATGGGCTTTCAGTCAAGAAAAGGAGTGACATTTAGGCTAGGTTCACAATAGTGTATTGTGCGCAGCGTATGTTAAAAAAAAAATTGTCTATTGGAAAAAGACGCCAGAGAAAATCCATAGGGAACAATGATGATGGAAGAAAAGTGTTCACACTAGCGTATTGTGAGCAGTGTATTATGCTAGAACACTATGCTCTATTTCTTTGGGCACACGGAACACAGCTGTATTTTATGTGACTACTTTAGTTTCAATAGGAATTTAACAATTGTGATCACACACAGCGTAAAAATGCGCTGTGTTTTCAAGCACGTGACATTTTGTAATAGCAAAAAAGGCAGGGAAAAAACACAAAAATTCACCTATAAAGAAAATCTGGGGCAGGTTGTCTACTTGTTGTCTCTTTAAAGGAGAACTTAAAGGCTAATAATTCTAGTGGCAATTCTTAAGGGGGGGTTAAAATACTTACTGATAACTATCTTTTCTCCAGTGCTTGCTCCTGCTCAGTGTAACACTGCTGCAGTGCTGTGATCCTTTTTTCTTCCTCTTTAAAAACACTGACGTGAGCAAGTGTAGAAACAGTATTAGGATTATAATTTTGCTTCTGCACCTGCTTGCGTCAGTGATTTAAAGAGGATCACAGTGCTGCAGTTAAAGAAAAGAAGATAGGCTTCACACTGGGCAGGAGTCAGTTCTGGAGGTTGTGCACCACTGGTATAGAACATATGGATAACAAATGTTCTTTTTGGACAGAAAATAATGGTATTATTTTTGCTACAGGCTTATATTTGATTCAGACAGCCCAATTGCTCAGATGAGTCTCCTAATAATATTATGTGGAAATCTGATGGTTCACACTGAGAAGTCAAATACAGTCTTTTTCTTGCTAAAGTCGGGACACACATTTTATGTCTGACAATATTGAACACATCCTTTCATATTTTGCAAGCACTGAAACAGTGATTTAGATATAAGGACTTTATCATAATTGTCATTACTATACCTGTAAACATGGTTATTTTTGTGTCTTTAGAAGACAGCTGTTGAGGAGAATACCAGTAAAACATGTGAACATATTGACTTCACAGAAAATTCAGGTATATCTTTAAACCTTTGCATGAATGTGTTGCAGTTTTCAGTCTACTACACAGTGGTTTTCTCAGTTGGTTACCTCATTGCCAACTGCCATCAAAGAAATCTTCCTTTGATTGCTGCAGACCAGTTGTATGATTGGTTGTCAGCAATATATTTTCATGTGGAAAACAGGAGTATTGATAATGTATGTATATAAATTCTGAGATGTTCTGCATATATATATATACTGTATATACAGTATATATATATATATATATGTGTATATATATATATATATATATATATATATATATATATATATATATACACATTTTTTTTAGGCATATATAATAATTAGCGAGGGTTGAGTTTGTTTTAATAAATGTATAACACTTGTTCCTGGAGGATGGATAGGGGATTCCCACCCTCTGAGGACACAAAAAGCAGTCTACTTGTTGCCTCTTTAAAGGAGAACTTAAAGGCTAATAATTCTAGTGGTAATTCTTAAGGGGGGGTTTGAAATACTTATTGGTAACTATGTTTTCTCCAGTGCTGGCTCCTGCTCAGTGTAACACTGCTGCAGTGCTGTGATCCTTTTTTTTCTGACTTAAAAACACTGACGTGAGCAAGCGTAGAAACAGTATTAAGATTATAATTTTGCTTCTGCACCTGCTTGCGTTGGTGATTTAAAGAGGATCACAGTGCTGCAGTTAAAGAAAAGAAGATAGGCTTCACACTGAGCAGGAGTCAGTTCTGGAGAAAAGATTGTGATCAGTAAGCATTTTACCTCCCCACCCCCTTTAAGAATGACCTCTAGACTTACAAACTTTTTTTAATTTTACCATTAGTTGTTAATAAACATGGTATGCATAGACATGTATGGCACTAGCTAAGACTAAAATTGGAGTATTTTTAATGTGATGATAAAGGAGGTTTTTATTCAGCTGGAGTGCCGGAGGATTCTTTCTGCTACTAGCCAAGACTAACCAGAATGAAATGCACCAAATTACAAAATTCTTATTGGTTTGGGAAAGATTAATTGTCTGGGTAGAGGAGGATTGATGGGGATCTGGCAGTCCCAGTATCAAGCGGAGAGTGACTAAGCTTGCAGTTTTTTCTAGTGTGGTGTCCTACATCAGCACCTGCCAGGCCAGTTCTGCCCATCCAAGTTTATATAGCTACCCACCTGGTTTCTTTTTAGTATAGAAAACAATTCTGCTAACAGAAATAAACTTGTAACCAAGCCTCTATGTACATAGGTAACCAATAGGTTTCTTTGTATTTGAAGGGTGTAATGTTGAAGAAGAGAAAGCCCAACCAAGCCAGCAAATTGGTGACCCGGTTTCTTTTGCCGTTGTATCCAGTACCCAGCCTGACACAACAGAGAATCTGGCAGATGCTGCGAACAGTACTGTTCAACTGCCTCCTTCCTCCCAGCTTCATTTCGACAACCCAGGCCTCTCCTCCTCTTTAGCAAGTGGCACTCTGTCACCAGAATTACTTCAGCTCTTCGAAGGAAAGGACTTGGAAACTGTAAATTCAATCCTTAATCACTTTTCCATCATATTATCCAGCTTTAAATAGTATGTTCCTATAGGCATATCAGACTGTTATGAAAACAATGCCTCTGTTTAATTTCATTAGTTGGTAGGCAGGGTTTAAAGTAATGCTAATTCTATATTCCAGTATGTTTTTACATACGTTAAAGGTGATATTTACGTTGAATGTAAATATTATATAGCTGTCCAGTTTTTAAATCCTTTCCATTCAATTTAATTTTTATTTATGTTTTACTTTTTGTTCCATACCTTTTGTGAAATTAACCCTGCATCCTAGAAGTAATGATAAGTACAGCCTGGAAAAGAGTGTACAGGGCCTGTACAAAGATTAGTGTTGGATTTATGGTCTTTTAGGCTAGGTGCACACTGGCCTATTTATGTATATATGCCACGCATAAAAACAAAAAACCGTGCCGTCTAAACCTATGGACTTGCCATGCTCCGGAACACTAGTGTTTGACACACATAAGCTCCGTATGGAACGCTGGCAGTCGCATTTTTGCCAGCGTATATATGCTGCGCACAAAATGTGGCCAGATAGGAGGAGCTGTTCGCAGAGGGAGCATCCACACTTGAGTCAGGTAAGTACAATAGAAATGCTCATCTAGAATATATGCCGGAGTAAAATATACAGGCGTATTTTCTAGACACGCATTTCTAACTACGCAGTGAAAAAACACAGTGTGTGAACCTACCCTAAGGGTCACTATACCCCTATTATAATCTAGTTTAATAATACAGGGATATGAAACAGACATGGTGATTGCTTTAACCACATATCATAGACAATCATGTATATTATGAACGTTCCTGTATGAACAATCATGTATATTATGAACGTGAGCAGCGCATAATACGCTAGTGTGAAAAAAAAAATACCGCTCAATGTTTCCCTATAGTACTTACCTAGTTCCGGACAGCCTATATGTAACAATATCGCCATTTTCACCTATTTAATAAGCTGTTCAAAAACATTTTTATCCCCCCAAATGAATTCTCCACCCTCAAGCTGGTGAAAACCCATTGTTCTCTGTGGAGTTGGTCCAGTCATTTATCCTAAGGCTAGGTTCACACTAGCATAAGATGAGCAGCGCATCATACGCTATTGTGAAAAAAAATACGGCTCTATGCAAGCCTATGTACTTACCTAGCTCTAGATACACTAGTGTATGATGCGCATATGCCAGCGGTTCTCAACCGTTTTACTGGTGCGACCCCCGGCTCTGACGTCACCGCGCATCGCGTGGCCGGTGTATAACGCCGCACACAAAAAGCTGCCAGATAGGAAGAACCGTGAACGCCGATGGAGCGTTCACACTGTCCTTGGTAAATACAACAGAAAAATACTCCGCTGCACATAATACGCTAGTGTGAACCTAGCCTAAGACTACCCTGTTGAACCCGTGAGGTCCACATACAGTATATTTGCATCTGATTGAACTTTTTATTGCTTTTGGTTAGTGAGATTTATCAAGGTATCTGTAAGGGGCAGTGGATAACAGAAAATTAAAAGCAAAACAAAGAAATGGAATAAATAAAAACACAAAAGTAAAAAAAATAAACTCAAATATTGCTCCTTCTGAATATAGCAAAATAATCATAAATAGAAGAAAGCTATAGCTAATATTACTGCCAAACAATTGCCTTAAGGCACTACAGTTATATGCCAAACCAGATTGTGCATTTACTTACTTCCTGGTTCCATTGGACATAATGGTTTGTGCTCTAGAAATAACATCAGCAGTTGAGTGAGAATATAAGTAATTTAGAGTTCTAATAAAATAAATTAAGGTAGAGTGGGTACGGAAAGTATTCAGACCCCTTTAAATTTTTCACTGTTTCATTGCATCCATTTGATACAATCAAAAAAGTTATTTTTTTTGCTCATTAATGTACACTCTGCACCCCATCTTGAAAGGAAAAAAACAGAAATGTAGATATTTTTGAAAATTTATTATACATTTATAATTTGTAATTTAAAATTATAACAAAAACTGAAATATCTCATGATTATAAGTATTCAGACCCTTTGTTCAGTATGGAGTAAAAGCACCCTTTTGAGCTAGTACAGCCTTGAGTCATCTTGGGAATGATGCAACAAGTTTTTCACACCTGGATTTGGGGATCCTCTGTCATTCTTCCTTGCCTTGCAGATCCTATCCAGTTCCCTCAGGTTGAATGGTGAACAGTGGTGGACAAAACAAATGACAGCCATTTTCAAGTATCTCCAGAGATGCTCAATTGGGTTTAGGTCAGGCCTCTGGCTGGGCCAGACAAGAATGGGCACAGAGTTGTTATGAAGCCACTACTTTGTTATTTTAGCTGTGTGCTTAGGGTCATTGTCTTGTTGGAAGATGAACCACTTAGAATTACCACCAAAAAGTTCAATCTTCTATACATCAGACCAGAGAACCTTATTTTTCATAGTCTGGGAGTCCTTCATGTGTTTTTTTGCAAACTGTATGCAGGCTTTCATATGTCTTGCCCTGAGGAGAGGCTTCCATCGGCACATTCAACCATAAAGCCCCAACTGATGGAGGGCTGCAGTGATAGTTGACTTTGTGGAACTTTCTCCCATCTCCCTACTGCATCTCTGGAGCTCAGCCACACTGATCTTGGGATTCTTCTTTACCTCTCTCACCAAGGCTCTTCTACCACGATTGCTTAGTTTGGCTGCACAGCCAGGTCGAGAAAGAATTGTAGTCATCCCAAACTTCTTCCATTTAAGGATTATAGAGGCCACTATGCTCGTAGGAACCTTGAGTGCTGCAGAAATTTCTTTTTTAACATTGGCCAGATCTGTGCATTGCCACAATTTTGTCTCTGAACTCCTTGGGCAGTTCCTTAGACCTCATGATTCTCATGTGCTCTGACATGCACTGTGAGGTCTTGTAGAGACAGGTGTGTGCCTTTCCTAATCAAGTTCAATTAGTTTAATTAAACACGGCTGGACTCCAATGAAGGAGTAGAACCATCTCAAGGAGGGTCAAAAGGAAATGGACAGCATGTGAGTTAAATATGAGTGTCACAGCAAAGGGTCTGAATACTTATGACCATGTGATATTTCAGTTTTTCTTGTTTAATAAATTTGCAAAAATATCTACATTTCGGCAGAAAGAATTTGAAATGTTTCACTCCAATTTATACCAATTACCAAACGAAAAACCAATACCTAAAGAATATAAATCTACCAAAAGTCTCCCTGGAACAAATAAATAAACAACCAACCAATCAATCATCACTTTAGAAATACAAATCTATGAAGACTAACAAAAGCCCTGGGCCGGATGGCCTCCCGGTAGATATTATAAAAGCTTTACTGCCATTCCAATCACACCATTGGGTCAGGCATTCAACACGATACAAAATGGAGCAAAATTCTCCCCTCAATACAGGGAAGCACACATCACCTTCAACTGCAAACAAGGTAAAAACCTAACTGACCCTTCCAACTATAGACCAATTTCACTAATAAATGTTGACACAAAATTACTAGCAAAAATCTTATCGGAGATGATTCAAAATTCCTTACTAAAACTCATCAACCCAGACTAAGTGGGTTTTATAAAAGGACGAGAATGAAGGGACAGTACTAATAGAATTATCAATCTGTTTCATCATGTGGAACAAAATGACAGATGCAAAAAAGGCATTTGTCAGATTGAACTGGAAGTCATATTTTCCTGCCTGGAAGAATATGAAATAGGACAACAAATAGAAAACTGGATCATAGCCTTGTATCAGGATGTTACCAGAAAATTCAAAGTTAACAGACAACTCTCAAATAGCATCTCCATCAAAAATGGAACTAGGCAAGGATGCCCTCTTTCGCCTTATTCATCCTTATGGTAGAACTGCTTCTAACAATTATCAGAGAATCAAAGGATATATCAGGAATCAAAGTGGGTAAAACAGAACACAAAATAGCAGCCTTTGCAGACTACCTAATGTGTTTCCCAGAAAATAAGACAGGGTCTTATATTAATTTTTGCTCCTAAAGATGTGCTAGGTCTTATTTTTGGGGAAACACAGTATTGGTACAGTATATTTCTTGTACTTTATTGCACCTAATTTTAGTACCAAACTTAAAATAAAAGAATATGACAATCTAAGCAACTTCAAAATCAACTACAAAAAATCAACAGCACTGAATATATCTTTCAAAGCAAACCAAATACAAGAGTTATCACATAATTTTCCACATAAATGGTTGAATCAATATATGACATACAGTATCCAGGACTAAAGATATCCAAGGACTACATAGAATCTCTAAATATCAACTTAGAATCTATAAGCGTCCAACTACAAGCAGATCTAAACAAATGGAATATAAAACCCATTTCTTGGATTGGCAGAATAAATGCCATTAAAATGAACATGTTACCTTGAGTATTATACATACTTCAAATACTTCCAATGAACTGCCAAAAAAAAAAAAATCCAGAAAATATTTAGAACATTTATATGGAACCACAAACAACCAAGAATAAAACTTCATCTGCTGGCTAACATGACCAAACAAGGAGGACTAGGACTACCAGACACAGAAAAATAGTACGAAGCTACAATACTAAATACAGTAGAATAACAGACTGGACCTTTCACATAAAAACTGGATCAATAAAAAGTACAAAAACAAAATTCACAGGACTTCTTAACGCTGTAAGCACTGAAATCAATAGGATGCTTTCATCAAAATTATTCATCTGGCGTTGCTCATACAATGCACAGCATCAGGATCTGCAGCAGTATGTTGGATTTCACAAGTGATAAAATATAGTCAGAAAGACTGCTATACAGACAGATTTAAATTTAACCACAGTTTGCCCATTGTACAGTATAAGTAGTATTAATGTCGCTCTGTTCAAATGTTACCATATCACAGGGTACCTGGTTTTAGCTAGTGATACTTGCATTGGTGGGCAGTGCTGTATTTAGTAAGTTCTTCACTTACAGAAATATTTGGCTGCTGGATGAAGCAACCAGTCAAAGGTGGTTCAGATGTCTTTCAGTTAAGAGTGATTCTTAAAATAGAACACTTATAGTATAGTGGGTATCTTATTTTATTGTTAATAAGATGACACAATCTCAAACTGCTGGTGGATATTAAGTTCATCCATAAAATCTATATAGAATTAAATCTCATCTCTTTCAAAGTAAATACCTATATAATAAAATAATATAACCCACAAGTCTTAATTGCTCTGCAGTACCATGTTAAAGGATGCTGCAGATAAATGTTACTTACTAGCCATACAGCCTGTATATTTTATTGGATGGATAGAAAACCATTGCAGTCTATAATATGCATCAAAACAGGTTAGTAACTAGTCCTATAGTGTGTGGGATGGGTATTAGTTAATTATTCTAAATTTATTTGCATTAAGATCTTATTTACAATCCAGTTTTGAAAAAAATGGGAGTATAATCTGTACTTTCTGCAGTGGAACAGTATTGGCAGTCCCAGTTCCCATGAATATTTACTAATGTGCTGATAAATTATAATGTCAATAATAGTTGTAATACCTTTTTATTGGTAAGAGAATAACAAGCTTTCTTACCACATAGGGTTGTTCTTCAGGTTGAAACTAATATGTAACTTAAAGAAGAACTCTAAGCTTCCAAAGATTGTTATCCTCTTGACCATTATATTGTAGGTTTGAAATGTTTTCACATCTGATGGCTTTTTTTTTTGTTTTTTATCCAGATGTGAATCTTGAAACCCTGACACAAATTTACCACAGTGGAATTGAAGACTGAAACAGAGCACAGAAAATCTATTAATATGGATGGATGCCATTTGCTGCATCATGTATATGCTATACCCTAATATTGTATAAAAGAGAGGCACTATTCTTATTTATAATTCAAAGTCTGTAAACTATCTATAAATTAGATTTTTTTTTTCAGATTAACATTGTGTTTAGAAGTCTTGTTATACTACATGTCATTTAATTTTTCATAGCATATACTTGGTTCTCTAAACTGCAACATCCATTTATCTCTTGTTTTCTCTGTAAATTCAAGCATTTCAGGCTGAATATGGGGAGTATATAATTTTATATTAGGAGAATGTAAATAGTATGTTATTAGTCTTATGCCAAATGCATATTTGAAAACACATGACATTTTTCTTTTATTTGCCTGTGGCAGTATAGAAAAACCACTAGAAAAAACCCTCTGCAGACCTGTCATCCCTGTAAGCGAAATAGTGTAAGAAGCCAAGCTCAGTTATTCACATTGATATACAAGTATTTGCTGGAACAAGATACAGAAAGGAATTTTGATCATCTAGGGGTGATCTTTTCTTTCCACCTACCTTGTAAACAGAAAGAACGCAGTTGGAAGGTGGTAATGCATTTTTCTACACGGTTATCAAGTTACTTGGGAAAGTGAGCTGTTGTCTAGCATTCAATAACAATCTATTAGTGGTTACCTTTTCCTACACTGTTGCGGTTGGAAAGTTTACATCTGAATAGTTAATGTAGGATTTTGAGCTGATATAAAGTGTTTGATATGGAAATGCTGCAGCATGCTCTGCAAAAAAAAGAGGGGGTCCTTATTTCCCACATCTGCCCTTCTGAATGGTTTATATAAAGTCTGTTGTTTTAAACTGAAAATACATTTACTTTGCCAGTGTGCAAATGTTTATTGAAGGGCCTGAAAACTTGATAGTGAATAGCGTGGAAGCCCTGATGTAAATGGTTACTGCTTAAATGCCTGAATATGGAATTGCGAATGGGAATTTTTTACTTTTTATTTTAATATTACTGGATCTTTGACAGCAGCCAATAAGCCGATTAACGCAGTGAAATCTGCTTTTACTTTAGAATATTTTGGAAATTCTCAATTATGTTTAAAAAATAAAAATTTGCAGAAACCATAACCTGCTGTAGTATTTTAAAAATAATTGATAAATTGTCTCCCTGATTTCCCTAGTAAATTAAAGGTTCCCCTCCTGTAGATGAAGCCTGTTTGAGATGTGCCAGCTATGCCCCTTTAACCATTATTTTCTTTTGTTTCATTCATTCTTTTAGGGCGAAATTTATAAAGTAGAGAAAGAGGGATATGCGCACTTCCAAAAAAACAAGTAAATTTAATTCATATCTTTAAAACAGGAACAGTTCAGTTTACAAAAAAGTAAAGATTAAAAACAAATTGAAACGGTAAGGGGCACCTTACCGTTTCAATTTGTTTTTAATCTTTACTTTTTTGTTCACTGAACTGTTCCTGTTTTAAAGATATGAATTAAATTTACTTGTTTTTTTGGAAGTGCGCATATCCCTCTTTCTCTACGGTCTACAAGGCAATTTATAGCGCACTCCAGGTATTTTCCACATATTTAACTTTATTCTTGAGGATTTGAGCGAGCCCTCTCTCTTCCTTCGAAATTTATAAAGGGCGAAATTTAAATTCCGATCGCACGTGCGGAATTTTTTTTTCGCACGCGCGATCGGAAATCGATCGAAATTCCGCACATGCGGAAAAAATTCTGATCATGCGGTAAAATTCCGCATTTAATAAATTTTGCCCTTAGTGTAAAATATATGGACTGTACCACTGATTACACAGCACTGACGCATATCAGCTGCCATATATTTCATGAAGCCAGGGCCCTAGTAAACGTCTTCCCAAAAACTGTTTTCTCACGGTTTTCTTGTGATGTAGTGTAATTTAATGATTTATAGGTCTACCACATGTGTAAAAATTTGTGAAGCGCTGGAGCATATTTTAGTTGCATTTTGTCTCCATGCTCCATTATGGCAGGCACTGGGAACACTGTAATGAAGTGTAAATAAATAGTAGCGCCAAGAGGGATACCCCACCTCCAAATGCACGAAAATACGGGTAACTGTGTCCGTAAAAAATATTTAATAAGCCATCTTCAAAAACAAATCGGTGCAATACAACGTTTTGGGAAGACAGAGCTCCCTTCATCAGGTGAGCATACAAAATGATGTGTGTTAGTGCACATATAAATAGGCCAAACAATCAATTAGTGACAATTAGAAACATATAATACAGTATATCACATAAGTGAATACACAGAGGCCTCTACTGGTGCAAGTGGAAATTACACAAACATGATTCAAAAAAGTGAATGGATTATTTGTAGAATTATAATATAAAAGTACAAGTGTCAATTATTTAAAACATGGCTCAATAGAAAAAGGCACTGAAATATTTGGCTTTGTAGTATTGGTGTAATGGCGGCATGATCTAATACAGACCTGGGCAAGGGGTGTCCCGCCTCCTGTCTTTGACCGGCTGGCCCACCCATTTACTAGGGCAGCATTTTTTCAACCAGTGTGCTGCTCTGCTCGTGAACTGCCAGCTCTGACTGCCGGCTAGCTAGGGAGATATGCATCTCCCTAGCTAGCCGACAGTTCACGAGCAGCGCAGCAGCTACAAGCGCTGCTCGTGACACAAGGAGGGAGTCCTGTCTGACTCCCTCTGTGATCTGAGGTGGGCTCATGTGACCCAATCGGTCACATGAGCCAATAGGAGACCAGGAGTACACGTCATCAGTACTCCCGGTCTGACTTCCTCACTCCGGCTGCGCAATAGCAGCCGGCAGCATGCTCTGCTTGTAAGTGTCTCATAGGGCCTCCAAATGGCCCCT
>WMED01023161.1:0-11509 GCA_019650415.1 Pipa parva
AGAAGATCATTGCTCATTAAAGGCAAACAACACTCTAACATGGTGAATGTAACATGGCCACTGGACACACACAGAGTCGAAACGCAGGTTTTGTATACACAGAAAAAATTTTTTGTTCAAAGCGGGGAGCGGGGGAGGACAAAGTGTTGGCTCTTGGGAAACCTAATCAGAGAAAGAAACTGCAAGCATTATGCACTAAACTTTCTTTTTGTTAGCATTTGGCTTAGTATAAAGGAGTTTTATATGTATGTGGGCTGTTATATCAACAATATACTTCTCCTTTAATGAATGGGCAGAAATAAATACATACAGTTTATACAAAAAAAAAAAAAAAAAAGCTTTTTAAATGCATTTGTTGGTGTTCATGTCGGCAAAAGAAAAATGGTGACTATTTCAAAGCTATCCATTGAATGATAGAAGAATGTTCTGCAGCAGAGCTTTAGCAGATTCAAAATATCTGTGTACATTTATTTATTTATTTTTTTTTTTTACAAAGAAACCTATACTCAATTGCTTTCCAGTTCAAAAAGTTATTATTTTGATGACAGCATTCATTTAAAGACACATGGGATATGAGTTTATGGAACAAAGAGATGATAGGAAGATTACTCAGCATTCCCATGATGCATCTTAGCGTCTGTACCCAAATATCTCATGTTAGTAACTCTGTATTACTGATTTACTTTGTCAGATGGTAGATTCTGCTACACCCATGCTTTTTAGTTCAGCCAAATGTACATAACAGCCAAATATGATGGCATACAAGTGCATTTAAGAAAATAACTGCTACAGTACTTTGCTTCTGGATAGATGTGTGGCTTGGTATCTGTAACAAAATAACAATGGCCTACTAAACAAGGAATTACAATAGGAAAAAAATTATATTTTGGTCTAAAGTAGGGTCTCCAGTTTGTGAGTTGACATCATGTAATATCATGTAAACAAAAATGTTCACTCCACTGCGACGTATGTAGAGTTTAGCAAGATTTAGCTTGATTCTTATGATTTCATAAAAGAAGGTGGGGCTTGCATCGGTGTTAGACTGACATTTAACCCTTTAAGCTTTCTATCATTTAAAGGGTATGTATTTCTGTTCATAAGAAAATTCCCATATATCTGGGAAGGTTTTAACATTTTATTCAACTAGGACTGCTATTTCATGGCATGAATATAAAAAAAGAAACAATATCTGCACATTGACGATAGTATGCCGTAAGAAATTAAACTCAACTTTCTGAGGGTTTTAAAGCAAGTTAATGTTAGACCCTTGCACAGAATATGACTATAGAAAGTACAAGGGGCCAAGGAATGTGCAATGTTCCTTTGCTATAGCACTGGGTCCTATTTTATATTCTAATGATATAGTTGTTACTGTGCTCCCACAGTCTTTTGTAGTTTTCCATATAACTACAAGGTTAGTTTATTATGGCCCCCTAAGGAGATCTTGATTCAATAACACGTGGTACCTTCTCTTAAGCAGACAGCTGGAGAATGCTTGATAGCAGCATCAGGATTGTTTTCCCAGCTATATCCAGACAAAAAAAGTGTCTGTGAAACTAGATGATTTCATGCCAGCTTAGACTGGAAGGATTTTAGAACATAGTTCAACCCTGAGGTGATCTTATAGCTAAAGCCCCAAAATACAAGCGATGTGTGTCTCATTGATTAAACGCCACACTCCATCCTCCTGCAGGGTCCATTTCACAACAGCAGAGCCTGATTTCTCTCTCCCTATTGGGCACCGCTAAACTTTCTCTCACTCCAGAACATTCAGATAAATCTACAACACATTCCTTCGGGGCTTTTTCTGTGCTTGACACTTGCAACTTTATTGCTTTAGAGTGAATAGATTATATTACTGTTTTTTTCACCTAATAGAATATAAAATATGTAATCTCCGAGGCAGAGGCAGTTCCAAATTCACTGTTAACTAATTCTATTATCCTTCCTGGTCTTAGCAAGAAACATGAGTTCCCCAATTCTGGGAAATATGAACTTCTCATTCAGTGGATGCATTTTGTATGCTTGAATTTTATTTGATTTCTAGTATTATAAATGCATCCAATTTCATTTTTTTTCCGTCTTTAGGTATCTAGTGATTCTGTTTGTTGTCAAAATCAATATTCATAAAAGAAGGCCCTCAATATCAACCCCAAGTCTTCAGGACTATTTCTTCTAATTACTCTACACTGGACATAAACGTAGACCTATAAATCTAGGGAACAAGCTCCATTTCTCCTACTCATTGCCCCAGGTCTCACTGACCCTTTGACTTCTAGAAGTCTACAGTAATTATACAAATACAGAGGCACAGCTAGAAAAATTCTACATTTAGTAATCGATGACAAGACTTTTCCCATTTCCAAAGTGAGACTCCAATTTCCCACATAGTTTGGGATATTCCCCAAACTGATATATTATCCCTATGGGGTTTCTAAGAGGTGGATAAATAGGTACTGCTATTTGGTCATATAAGGTAATTTGGTATGGGAAGGCGTAAAGAAAGGCACGTAGATAAAGACAGCTTGATAATCTTACCTTCATGTAGTTTAACTGTTTGAAGGTTAATGCAGAAGGAGACCCTCACCGAGATCACCCTTGGAAAATGCTGGCAATTTAGGTTTTTAAATTAAGTCTATTTAGGATTGTGGGTATAGGAGGGACAATGGAGTCAAATTCTTTATACTAAATTTCTAGATATTATGATAATTGGGATCAGAATCTTAGATGTGAATTAAATGTAAAAAATAGATGCGTTTTTCTGTTGTCCTTTACATCCAGTACAAAGTGTAAGCACTGATTCCTGAACTTTAAGAAGGCTTCATTTAAACTACTAAATAATGCTTTCTCAAACATTTTAGCCACTGTAATTCACTATATGATTTGTGCCTATAATGCATAACGTCATGCTTCTTTGAAAATTTACATATCCCTTAAAAAAACCATTACATCTTGGTATAATATAACAAAATACTGAAAAGTCATGGCAATTTCAAGCATTTGTGTCCTTCAAGGAGACTTTGGAAATTGCATTTGTGCTGCCCACCATGTAGCCTGTGTGGGCAGGTGAAATAGTGCTTAGAACGCCCTACAATGTGTTGTTCTATGCACCCACCAGTAATGTCTGCTCCTTGAAATATACGTATACGATCACTACAGCATTAAGTTAACAGTAGCCATCTATTTGTTGTTACACATATGCTCCTTTAAATAGCCCTGTTGAAGCGTTAAACCAGAACAATATCCTCATAATAAAGATTTTTTGAGTATTCATTCATCGTATGTTATGTTTTATAAAGTATTGACAATTTTTTGAAAAATGGCTTATGTAAATTCAGAAAAAAGTAAACATATTGTACCTGTGAACAAGGGAAGCACCTACAGAAGCAACCACTCCCACAGCCACCCCAATCACAATGCCAACCTCCCGCACATGATATATCTTTCAGACTTAGAAAGGTATAGGAAGAGGAGGCAGCAGAGGAGGTGCAGTTGCAGATTTTGCAGCAGGGTCCATTATATCATAGTTACACCACCATGAGAAGTTTATTTGGATGATATTTGTTTCCAAGTCACAACAGTTCTTCTTGCTTTATGACAAAGAAGAAAGCTATCTCTATATAACAGCACACAACCCTGTATTACAAGGACTATTATGTAAAAAGATTAGTTTCACTAAACAAAAAAACAATTTTAATTAGCATGGCAATATTTTCTACTCAGTAGTTGTAAAAATGTTTCCTTGGACATGACTTACAGCTTTGTGTTTATATACATTTATACTGATTGCAGTCTTCTCTTTAATATGATGCACAAACACAAATCCTTCTATGCAACATTATTTGTGTTTTAGAATTACGCAATCCATATTCAGGTCTGTGAAAACAAATGCTTTCCTCTCATTCACTGACTTCCCTGCTTTTTACCCAAATTCTTTCTTTTGCAAAAATTACTCTTCTGCTCCCCCTAGCGAATTCACTGCAGAAATAGCTTAGGGTTACCACCTTAGACAACCCAATTTCATGTAGTGGTGTCTCAGTATCAAATCAGGATCTTTTGAAACCCAAAAGTTTAAAAAAAAAATTAGCCTAGTACCCCAGTACCAGAGCAGTATAAGAGCAACCACATGCAATGCTACTGCATGTGGTTGCTCTTATACTGCTCTGGCACTGGGGTATTAGGCTAATGAGGCCACTTTGATTGTGTGGGTACACATCACTATGGGTTTGCTACTGTTCCACCAAGGCGCATTACACTTCAAAGAGCAATCGTAACCATTTGCTTCTTTATCTAGGGAATCTGCTGTTTAGTGAATAAGGAGTAGCAAATTCATATTTGTGAACAACCCCCTTTGTGTGTGGAGGCATCAGGCATCTCTGCCTCCCTTGAGCTTTTAACTAAAAATAACATAAAATTAGGCAACTGTTACTGTTTTTGGAACCGTGACAAAAACACAGTTTATTTTATTACTTTACCACTGCCACAACGTTTTTAATATTACTGGAGAAGAAGCTGTTTTACAATTAAAGACAACCCCAAATATGTGGTGTTTGATGATGATATATTCCCTTTAAACCAAAGATTCCATTAGCTGAACAATTTGCACATTAAAGCAGTTTATGGCTTTTCCGTAAAAATGTCAAATCAGCACATCAGAAGATGATTTGTTTTAGAATAAAGCAAACATCAACTGTATTGTGAAATACAATAACTGTACAGTGTTGTTCTTTTACATAAGAAACATGTTTTCCAGATGAAAACCGATTTACTTGACTACACAGTCATTTTGACAAGACGTATGGTACATGCCCTACATGTAGTAGATCAGCATGTAGTGAGTTCAAAAACATGACATTTCTGTCAATACAATAAAAACAGAACAGACTATTTAGTTTAAAATGTGTTAAACTAGTGTGTAAAAATCTTAAAAAGCTTTATCTGAAAAGAATTGGAAGTTTTGCCCCCCCAAAAATCGAACCATTTAATCTGCCCCCTTCACACTACTGCACACTCTACTACATTCACTCTTTTGGAAAATTACACTTCAGTTATAATTTGTCCAACAAGAGAAAGTCCTAAACTCTGTGGGATTTGATAAAGGACACAGAAATAAAATGGCATTAAAAAAATGTGCTATTCACTTGCTTGGCAACTGTATAAAACCACCTGCAGCTGATTTGACACGGTCACAATGCACATTCATGATTTAACAAAATATGATATAAATCAGTTTTATTGATTTTGAAAATGTACAATTGATTAATATGTACATATATAATACATATCGACAATATGGCACACATTAAAAAAAAAAAAAAATCAAATTCCCTTCGAGGAAATCTAGAATGCGGTTAGATGGAGACAGACTGAACAAATTATTGTCTGAAAAGAGTTAACAAAAATAAATCTGTTCTTCCAGTGCACCACAATTTATTTATTTTCACTTTTCAGACCTACTTCAGATTATAAATATTCCAAAATTTGAACTTTGCTCTCTGCTAGCCTCAATGTTCCATAGGAAAGATGCATTAAGATTCAGCGCTTAAGGCCCAACCTCATATTCTTTAAAGTAAGGGATCATTGCTTGGCCCCCTACCAGTCCTTGGGCCCTAGGCAGCATATGGAGACTTTTGCATAATTCAGCTCTGTTCCAAACCACAATTTATATTTTGTAGAGCTAGGATCATATTTTAGTTGGTCTGCAGTCTTAAATCTTACAGTTGTTTCAGTAATTGTTTGGACTAATTAAGGAGAATATAGTATATAGTTGTGTATAATCTAGGTGACTTTTCTAGTATCTTAGTCCACCATGACCCTCATGCTATAAATGTTGTTTATTTTACAGCTTCACTGTACGGCATCTACTGTATGTTAGAATGAAATGATTTATTTTACCAAAGTCTGTTCTAATCTAGAACTCTACGGTACAAAGTATTCATGGACACAATGTTTTCCCTTCTCTCAACAGGAACATACTATTATGCACTGATTTTAGCCATGTTTGTCTAAAATTAGAAGGGCATATTTATCAAAGTGCAAATTGTTCTGTTGATTTGTGAAATCACAACAATTTGATTTTCCACCACAGACCCCTTACCCCATAGGCAGAAACCTCATTACTGTTATCAACAAGCAGCAGAGGAAGGGAAGGTGGGCAGGCAGGGGACTGAAGGAGTACAGGGGAAGGAGGGCAAGCAGGGGAGGGTGGGCAGGCAGTAGAGGGAGGGAATTTGGTTCCGAATATTTTTTTCTTATTTTCCTCCTTAAAACCCTAAGTGCATCTTATGCTCGGGTACATCTTATGGAGTGAAAAATATGGAATATAGTTTGTGTTGTATAGATTATTGGTATAATATTTGGAAGGATATGGCCCAGATGTTATGGGAGCTGGTTTGAAATGTGTGACCTATGTTTGAAAAAGTGATAATCTTCAAGTGTTCTAACATATTTATTGCACAGATTATTGCCTTCTTGATTACTGTAAAAATGTGGTCCAAAAAAAAAGTCTGATATTAGAGCTATATAAATAATTGTATATACCTGTTCATTTTTTCAGTTCTTTGACTTCCACTTTTAATATAATGAGGGTGTAGAAGTACCTGGCAGTGGTTCCTCTGGGAAAGCTTATGTTTACATTAAATAAATGCTTCATTGCTCTAACATTTGGTGCTTCCTGGGGCCTTGAAATTCTAAATTACAGGGGAAGTGATAGAAATGTTTGAGTCTAATAAAAAAAAAAAAAAAGAGACACAAGTACTAATCAGAATGAAGTCAGGGAAGCCAACATTTCAAAATCACTTTCTAATCAAGTACAAGTGTAAAAGACTCTTCAAAATGTTGTGATTACACAAAGAAGACTCTCAGGTGGAAATAGCCTAACTGTGTCATTGCACAAGTCAGCAGTGTTTAAAAGGAAGGATGCACAGTAGGTGAATGATACCATGCTGTAAAATGATGGAATCTGGCTAATATGTTTTGTGTGGGGTGCAGATTAACTGTTCCATTAGAAAATATTGCTTACATTACCTTTTAGTAATGATGCCTGAGAATTCTCCTGGAACAAAAGAAAGAACAGAGTTTCTTTTATGTACTGGAGGGAATATAAGGCCACTGAACTTTTTGATATTGTTTAAGACCTAGAGCAGACTCCAGTGTCACAGTACCTGACATCTGGTGCTTGGTACACTATGCCATTCATAATTATTATCAAAGGATTAGTGAAGCAGTAGGCAAACTGCGGCTCTTCAGATGCCTTGTTGTTGCTCCGAGCGCATCTCTCTCGTCCCGCCCATGACCTCTAATGCTTCTTCTGACAGGACATCGGCAGGTCATGTGATCAAAAAGGGGCATGCCCTCCTCCCCCTTTGTGGCTTTATAAAATAAAAAATTTCCCCAGTGTAGGAAGGAGCAAAATGGCTCCCTCCTGTGCAAAGTTTGCTGATCCCTGGATTAGTGCAAAGATGGTATATTGATAAAATAATATAGAGAAAGTACATGGGACATCAAACTTATTATTATTATTATTGGTGTAATTCCCGGAACCCTTATTCAGCTCCGCGATTGGGTATAGATGATTGAAAGTTACAAACGTACATGCAATGTCTGTTGTTTGCAATTAAATTGTTAGAAAAAACTAGAAGGAAGAATACTTATTTTAGGACATGATCCATATACACAGGGAAAATATACTTGCTCAATACTGAAAAATTAAGGATCAATTTAAAGGGGCACTAGAATAGTGATGATGTAACTGCACAGATACATATGAAACTCCTTTATATTAAGCCAATTGCAGACACAAATAGTTAAAAAAAAATGTTTAGGGAAGAAGTAATACTTGCAGTTTGTTTACCTTAATTAGTTTTCCTGACAGCTGATATTTTCCTTCCCTCCGCTCCTCTTCCTTTTTCTGTTCTGCAAAGTCTGGAAACACAAGAAGAAAAAGCTGCCTGACTGCTATTGGTTACTGTAAAAATGTGGTCCAAGCAGTTTGCTGACCTTTTGACCACATAAATTAAGTTTGGAATACAGGAGATTACAGAGGGAAATCTGACTTGTGCACATGTACTAAGTAGTAAGTAGGGAAAAAATGTCTTGGGAGGGTACCTTTTAATGGAAAACTGTCCAGTACACATCACACACAAATTTCCTGGTGCTGGAGTTTATCAGTGCTGCCAACTCAATCATTCTGCATCACATCAAACTACTACTGGGGAGAAACGCTTCTCACTAAGGTATAGTACTGTATATGTAAAGATGTATTTTAACTATAATTCCCCTTTAATCTTTCTTTAAATGTCCCAAATACTTTTTTGATTTTACTTTTCCCATATATACATTTTATTCTTATTTTATACACATTTTTGCCATAGCTAATTACAGAAGAGTGCATGCCCATTTAAGGTAATCTCTGTGCACATATGCTTTGAGCCTGCCCAGTCAAGCAAAAGTGGGGGGGATGCAAAGTGGGGGAGGATGCACAGAGTGGGGAGATGCATATTGTGGGATGATGCACGGGGGGGGAGCACAGTGTGGGGGAGGATGCACAGAGTGGGGATTATGCACAGTGGGGGATGGTGCACAGTGTAGTGGATGATGCTGTGTAACCTGATAATGCTAGTGCACGTGCACGTGAGATTTGGAGATGGGAGGAGAGCCTGCTTGTTAGGGGGCGTTCCTGTAGTGTTTGAATGAAATGTCAGGCAGAAAATGTCAGCTTCCATGCTTTCAAATTGGGACAAGATTCAAGTAGGTGTATTTTCAATATGCAAACTTTTTTTTGTTCCTAATTACTTGATTTACATTATAAAGACACATACTTTATAAAAGTGTAATAATCCTGAAGCTGACGGGTGCACTTTAAATGTATCTCAAAAGTAAATTCTGCAAGACAGATTCCCCAAACCTGAAGAAGGATGTACCAACTGATTGCAAAGTTGATATTGCTTTGTAGAAGTGTTGTGATGAAAGAGTAAATGATTGGGCAACAGTAATACCAAAAAATGTATCATATGCAATTATACTTGAGGAACAATTCAGCCTCTTTTTTAGAAAATATGGTATTTTCACATTAAAATATTTCTATTTTTTTGGGGCTGTAGAGTCCGAAGCAAGAGTTTGTACAGTGTTGAACTAACCCAGCATGACATAAGAAAATGTCTATTTGGACTCAGGCCTCTGTGGGCCCTCTTGGAGTTTTAAACTTCATCATCATAGTCAATGTAAAACAGGTAGGGATTTGCGAATACAAAAGAGGTAGGTTTCAAGAAAATCATTGGGACTGAAAAGGGGAATGAAGAGAGAAGACTAAAGGGGGAATTCACCATTCAGCGAAGTGAGCTCCTAATCCTTCGGCTCACTTCGCAAATGATGTTATGTGCTCGCTGATGTCCTGCACACGGACATCAGCAAGCGCATTAAAGGGATTCCAGTCTTGGTGAGGCAACTCTTTTGTTCTCGCCGAGACTGGAATAGCTTTAATGTGCTCGCTGATATCCGCGAGCGCATAACACCATTTGCGAAGTGAGCCGAAGGATTTGAAACTCACTTCGCTGAATGGTGAATTCCCCTCTAAAATCTTTTGATTAATGGGCCTCAACACTCCAGTCTGACACCAACTGAAAACAATGGAAATGGATGGGCAAACAGCTGTTAATATGAAAACAAAAAAAAACAATACATAGCTGGGCTTTGGCTTTATAGAAATCAATGTTAATAATACTGGGCATAAATAATATATATATCAATCATATTTTTCTTATATACTGGGTTTTTAGTTGTATATTTCAAAAAGATTGCTTTTGGTGTCTGGACAGTCACTGGGCACCCCAGCCCAAATGTATAAACGTACTAGCAAAAAGAGATACAATGTTATCATTAACAGTACCTTATTGTATTGTATTGTATTTATTCATTTATATAGTGCTGATAGAACTCTGTGCTTCAGCAGGTGTTGATGTAGGGTGGAGTTAATCCCCCTCCCTTCCTGAAACATTGTGCACTAAAGGAGACACTGCAGTAAAATACCGTTAAAGATAACATTGGAGCCTGGATGTCTTCTTTTACTAGTTTAGGTTCTTTAAACTGTTATATTTATTTCCCGTGGTTAAAGAAAATACACAGTGTTTCAGATGCACACAGTCAGATTGTTTTTTTCAGTTTGCAAATTCACAGAGCATCAGAGGTGTGCTTTATCCTTCTAAAATCCTTGTCACAATATGGTCAGAAAGTCATTCCATTCAATTATAAAGGAGTCAGTGACTTTCTCAGTGGCTTTCATGATAACACTTGTACGTAGTGTTCTACACATGTTTTCAATTTGAAAACCCCTTGTGTGTCTATAAGCCAAGCTATGTGCTTGTGTCACAAGAGGTCTTAAAGCTGCACTGTGTGAATGTATTTTCTTATACTTGCGAATTGAAGAACGTTATCCCTTTTTTGTTTGACTCAGTTAACTTCTGTACATTTTTAAGATGGCTGAAAGAAAAAAAGTATTTATTTTCTAAAAGCATAGAGGATTTATTCTACACCCTTTTGGATATAGCAAGTGTAAAATAAAGCTGTAAAATAAAGAATGTGTTTTTAGTCGAGTTCCATATGATTAAATGTATAGAGTATTTCAGTCCTTGCTGCATTTTTCCAGTAGTCGCTTCCAGTTTCTTTTTTTATAGAAATGTTAGAAAACATTGACTACATTTACCTTTAACTGTAGAGTACGTAAAATTGTTGCATTTGTTACAAACTATTAAACACCCTTAGAGAAACTATTGTCAAGGTTCACAATATATGTATATGAACTTTCATAGTTGTAAGGTTTTTGTTACAATGCAGAATGTTCTGTTGAAGGAATATTAAAAAATTCCTTTTTTCAACCTCTCTTTAAAAAAAAATTACCCCAGTTTGTCCACCTTCTTAGACACCGTAAGGTCCAATTTCTCACATCTGATTGAACTTTGAATTGTGCCTGTTGCAGATGCACTAAAAATTCTAATCTGCACAGTTGATGTATGCGATTCATGCAGTATTTCTAAAATATCTCAGTTACAGTCATGGGAAACACAACATAAACATTTCATGGGTGTGGATAAAGAGCTCGGCATTCTGTGCATAGAGGCTTATGAGATCCCCATGATGGAAAGCTGATATTTAAGACCCAAGTGCCACTAGTTCTACCTTGACTATCTTTTGATTAGCTGCTACTCAAGTCATCTGGCACGTGCCTGCACAGAACTTTCATTAGTGCCTGTCAGGTCTGTTGCAGGGTGCTTTGTCTCTGCTTACAATTTGGTTTACCCGGGCGAAAGCTGTTATCCTTTAACGCCTTACAGTTTCACTACAAGCAATTTCCTAAGAAGATGCACCCTCATGCTCTAATAGTATTGATCTGGGTCAGTTATCAATAGTGATCCAGCCCTTGGGTGCCATTTTTAGGAGTACTCCCCTCCCCTCTTAGATACAGTGAGGAAAAAAAGTATTTAGTCAGTCACCAATAGTGCAAGTTCCACCACTT
>WMED01023162.1:0-11509 GCA_019650415.1 Pipa parva
ACAGAGGGTGGTTATAAATGGTACATACTCGCACTGGGTTACTGTTAACAGTGGGGTACCTCAGGGATCAGTTTTGGGCCCTCTTCTCTTAAACATATTTATAAATGACCTTGCTGAGGGATTGCGTAGTTATATATCAATTTTTCAATTCCCTTAAGACCCTAGGGTGTATATTGTCTGGACCTGGGGATTTATATATTTTAATCATGTTAAGACGGCGTAGTACTTCGCAGTGGGTTATACATTCAACTGTTAGTATAACAAAGGGGCATCCTCTACGTTTAGAGGAAAGAAACTTTTTACATCAACATAAAAGGAGGCTTTTTACTGTAAAAACAGTGAGGCTGTGGAACTCACTGCCTGAAGAAGTTGTCATGGCTAATTTTTTTTTCCCCTAATATGAGGATACTTTGCTCTTGCCTCATGAGTTTTTTGCCTTCCTCTGGAAGAACATTCCAGAAAAATAGGCTGAACTGGATAGACTTGTGTCTTTTGTCAATCTTATAAACTATGTTACTATGTATTTAAAAAGAGTGATAAGAAGAGTGTCAGGCAAGGCACAGAACAAACCTAGAATAAAGGCTACAATAAACATATCTTACATGATGGGGGAACCTTGGCAAAAAGACACCAATGTAGGAAACAAATGTAAATAATTAATTGAAAAATCTATTCATTTACTTATTTAGTTCAACATTATTATTCTTTTATTGAAAGCTGACAAATATTACTAAGACCCTGTATTTGTACAAATAAAGTTTAAATTTGGCTACATTTTTGACAATTACTGAATTCTTAAGGGTAATGGAAGACTGTCCAGTTTCCCACACATTTTTTTCATACGTTGCAAATATGTAAAAACATCTCCCAAGAGCTAACTTTACAGTAGAGCCCACATTCAGTTACCTGCTTCACTGTTGTCAATCACTTCATGTTTTGTAAGTGGTGTTTTACTATGAGAAAATAGGCACATAGTAGAATTATTACTATAAAACACCTGCTCACAAGGCATGCAGCGGTTGTTGGTGATGGAGCAGGTAAGTGAATTTTGCAAACCTGGTGTGAAATTGCCAAATATTTTATTATTGTTTCAATAATAGGGGTGTGCGATATGTATCTATCGCACACAGGGTTCTATCGATATTGCCAGACAGCAATATCGTGTTATCGTGCGCCTTTGCGGCTGCGGGCATGTTCGGCTTCCGGGAGGTGGGCAGAAAGCAGCGCGCTTACAGAGTTAAAGCTGCCGACGGAGACCCTCAACTTCTTAGCCGCACTAGAACACTTGGGAGGAGCTAGGAGCAGGGCAGTGAACAGTGAAGCAACAGGCATGTCTAGAACTGCTCTCTCATTAAAAAAGCTAGTGCTTTTTTTTGCTTGTTACTTATCGTTTTTTACTTACTATTATCGTTATCAGTATTATTAAAAACAATATCGAGATATCGTTTTTTTTGCATTATTGCCCACCCCTATTCAATAATAATCTTAATAGCGTTACTTAAAGCAGTCAGTGGGCGAAATTAAATAATGTCGGAGAGACCACTCTCGGTCTTTCTGAGTTTATCGCGCAAGGATTTTCTATCTCGATTTTTCGACAGAAAGGTAGCCAACTACCTACCCTATCAAAAAATATAAAAAAATATCGATATTGACAAAACTCGTGCGATAAACTCAGAAAGACTGAGAGCGGTCTTTCCAACCTTATTAAATTTCGCCCATCATGTGGGAAGACCAGGGGATTGTTTGTGATCAACACCTTTTTTCCATAAAAATGATTTTTATTGGGACCAAAGTGCATGACAGCCGAAAAAATGAAATTTCATACATGAAAGAATAAACCGTTTCATGAAATCTTGTAACTTACACAATTCTGTACCATTTTGATGTGTGCACTTTACCAGGATCTGTGTTCCTTATACACTGATTGCATCTGATCATTATCTCCCCTCACAGTCCTTTTTACCTGCATACATATATTTTGCTGTGATGTAATAACTTTGCCTTTTTATGTATAAAAATTCTGAACCCAGACAAATTAACTGACTGACTGTTTCTAAAATTGCTTTGTTTCACCTAATTTCAATTCTTGTTCTACATACTATTCCAAATAAAATTATCTGATTGTATGTAACTAAAACTCCAAACTAAAAGTAAAGCAAAGATCTTTTCTTTACCGCTTAACAACATAAACAGAAATGAGACTGTAGCAGACAGGACACGAAGGAAGAAGATGGCCCTTCCCATTGTGCAAAGAGGGGTACAAACAGTGCTCTTTCACAAGAGACTTCTTCCATTTTTGTCCCCTGCTGCTTATTTGTGCACACCATTTAAAATATATTACACATTTATTGCCACATATCAAATCAATAATCTTCCTTAAAGAGAAAATATACACTATACCAATAGATTGTGTTAATTGTATCTCCCTGTATACCCACCAGTATACCATCGGGAATAGTTTCATACGTGCAGAGCAAAAAAAAAAAAAGTAGAGATTAACCAGGTATTATCCAATTATTGTGGACAATTTCTTGCAATTTATTTCCCTTTCTAATTAATTTTCCACTTCCACCAAGTAATTTGCTTACATGGTTCAATCCACCAGAAGAAAAGTAACAGAACATGTAGAAAAAGGGTGGTCCTCCATGGGAAAGTAAAGAGGTGGTACACAGAAGAGTTGTTCCTTGGCAGATAGAGTACCAGATGTGATACACTTACCATCTTCATCTGTCCGTACAATGACTGGGGAGCTTTCAGGCCCAGCCCCTACATCTGTATGAGCTCGCACCCACACTTTGTATTCAGTCCATTTCTCCAGATCCTTGATCTCCCAGCTGGAGATGTCTGGTGGGATGCTGTCCACAACATGGCGGGATGTGTCCTCACCAACTATTGCTTGATAGGAAAGTGAGTAGCGGGTTAGGGCCCCATTACGACTTGAAGCTGGAGGGGCCACCCAACTTACCCGGATGGCGGTGGAGGTTAGACTTGTACACTCCACATCTTGAGGTGGAGCTGAGGGTGCTGAGGATAAAGAAATGCAGGCAAGGGAAGGGCGATGAACATGACTGATGCAATATGATAAAGATGCAAAGTAACACTGTGAAACTGTTACAGTAATGAAATAGGCTTTTGCCTAATTAATCAGAGTCAATAACAAAAGCTGTGGTACTTACATGTTACATGATAATTGGGTAATGTTTTTATGTGAGAGCATTATTTAAAATGATAGCAGACTATCATAAGTTTGCTAAGTGCAAAATTTATCAGCTAGCATCTCTAACTACATCCTCTTCCATTTTCCTGATGTGTAACAGTTCCACATAGTAAATAAAATAAATGCAAACTTAACAAGTAAAAAAACAAAACAAAAAACAACAGGCATAAAAATTCACATTTTATGGAAATGTTGGGGAAGGGGACTATGCAAAAAAATCCATAAGCTTTCAACCATGCATGGAGATCAAGGCAATCCTAGATTCCTAGTGGAGAGGGTAATACCATGTAATTAAAGGGTGTGTTCCCCTTTAAATTAACATTTAGCATTCTATAGATAACATTCATCAACTACTTCAAAGATAACATGCTGTATTTAGTTAACTGACATGCTAATCGAAACAGGAATTTTTAATTGTGTGTGTTTACTGATCCTTGAAGTCTGAGACATCTTTTTAAATGCATTAGCTACTCTCATTAATATTCTTCCTTTCAAAACACACACAATACAGTGTAGTTACTAAAGTGCATATTTTACAGCAGATATTTGTCACCACATATTGTAGTTATTTTTCTGTATATATATTTTATTGCTGCTCGAAGTTTATAAATGTTCAGAGTGAAATAATACTCTTGCTAAGTGTCTTGTTAATTACTCAAGGATTATGCTTCCAAGTATGTTAATTCTTTGTGCTTCAATTTTAAGTTGTATTAAAGTTGGTGATTTTTGGCCAGGAAAATAATAAAAGCTAAAAGTCACTGTATAGAAATATATGCATTTTGGAAGTAGAAATTAAGACTTTTTCCAATATTATATTATGCAAAATAAAATTCAGTCTGCAGTTTAATTTGTAAGTATATTTTGCTAGATTTTATTTGATTTTAATTTCCAGTAAAAGGACTGCAAAGTTTCTATTAATTCTATCTTATTAACACAAGCAAGGGAAAGAAAAAAAAAGTGGGGGGGAACATTAAGACATTCTGAAAGTAGGCAGCACAGATGATATGGATGGATATATATGGTTTTATGCAAGTAGCATGCTAGAAAGCTTTTTTTTTTCCTTTCTTAGACAACAAACTTACCAGATTTCACTGCAAACTAGCAGAAATACAGGGCCAGCAGCGCTGGAATATGGAACTGGTAGATAACACTCATTCATATGGATAATTTCCCACAATCTCAGTTACTTACTAGATTGTGCAGTTCTGGCTTGGATTGCTGGTGTGTAAACACCAACTCCTGTATCAGACCATGCCGCCAATCGAAAATGATAAAGTGTGTCCGGTTTCAGACCTTCCACGGCATAGGAGGAGGCGGGATCAAAAATTACCTTTTGCTGCAAAAATCCAGGTTTGAGAATTAACAGAAATCAGACTTTTTTGTCATTATACATTTTGTAATAATATAATAAAGTATCAGTAACTGTAAGGCCAGTAACATTGAATACAAATAATGGTCTTCATGTTTTGTATTCAATGATATTAAACTAATGTACAATTTAAAAACTTTATTTAAATTACTGTTCCATACATGGAAAGCAGGGCATCAGATGACATCATTATTGAAGCGGGCAAAACAGTTCCAACTAGAGTCTCTAAAATGCAACCCTTGTGAAACCAAACTGGAGGAGATGCAATGTGAATTCACAAATTATCTGGTGCCATGGAAATTCATGAGGAAAGCAGGGCACCATACCACGTTACAATTTGTTACTTCTTTCCCTCACTGGATGTTTCACCAAGTTGGCAAAATCAACTCACACTTGGAAATTGCTTTAAAAACAAAACAAAACAAAAATCACATTCTTATTACTGTATTAAACAATGTATACAGATTTTCAGAATGGAGTGCAGGGGTCCACCAGGAAACAAGAACCCGGGCCACTAAGCAATATATTTTTTCTTGCATCTTCTTTCCCTGGATTTAAATGTGTATCCCATTGTTTTTGTCTCCAGACCCTCTCTGCTTTGAACTACTCCCAGGAATATATGTCATAATGATGCAGTTCTAAACTTCAGGGAGGCTCACTGAGGTCTAGGCTTACCAGGAGTTTTTCCTTTGACTTCACGTGCCACGTAGACACCGTGTGTATAATAAAATGTTAAAGTTCAGTAGTCTCTTCTAAAACAGCTTCATCAACCAACGCACTCTTTTTTATTTTTAGTACAGTAGTGCAATACTTCAAATGTCTACAAAACATTTGATTTTAAATTAAAAGCATCCCATCTAATTCCAATGAATTACAAATTTCACATATCTTAGCATAATTTATTTGCAACTTTCTTTACAGTTTTTAATATATCTGTAAATTTAATGGAGAACTCAAGCCTGATAAATGACATACCTTATGCATAACGTTTATTATGCCATGGTCTGTGCCCCCAAAGTAGTCACTCACAGCTGACCTCTTAATAATTTTGGTCAGCCTTCCCCTCTTAACACACTGACTCAGTAACTGTTCAGTGTGTAAGGAAGGCTGTGACTACATGGGAATTTGGAAACCTCTAAACACATAAACCTAAATTCACTAAACAGTCATAATTGCTTTCTAAACCATTTTTAATCACTGAAGAAATCCCAATTACTTTTGAATAATTTGTAATTTCAACTGCAAAATGCATGGCACTTTTTGTCTGTAGATTAGACATCCATCAACAGACACCTATAATGGAAACTTGTAAATATAAAATGTTGCATAAATATGTTTACATTGTTTTCTGTAGGATTCATTTTTTAAAAGTTTAAAAATATTTAGACATTTAAGCCAGACTTTAGCTCTTATTTAATATGAATAAATGGATACTTTCCATGTAATTATAAAAAAAAAACAAAAAAACAACAACACATGAATGGCTTATATACCTGCCGTCCATCAGTTCCCTCCCAGTAAAGAAGTTCATACTTTGTGATACGTTCTTGTGGTGGAAGAAGCCATGTGAGCAAAATACGTGTGTCAGTTTCTGCCTCTGCTTGGAAATCCACAGGCTGTGCAGGGACTGTAAAATATGTTATAGAGTTTATGACAAGCATCAACAAATTTATAAACATTCCTTTTCATACTTCCAGACAAATTCCATATACACTGATTAGACCAATATATTACTAGATGTTGCATTAACAAAACTAGTATGCTAATAATTAGTTATCAACATAAATAATATGTTGAAAGTACCAAGTCTGCCAAGCCAAAACAACTATGTTATGAACCAGCATAGATCTCTGTTGGTTCTAATGTCTCATGGCCACCACAGTGGATCTTTATTAATAAATTAATGAATAATGACATCATCACACATTATTTGACTAGCTGGGGAAAGTCGCATGGTACATTAAACTGTAAATATCAGTAAAGCATATATTCAGTGCTGGTTTTCACACATGCACTGTAAAAATCAATGCTTATGATACCAGCTTTCTCAGCAAACAGTGGAGGTGAAATGCTACAAAGGCTGCCATATACTTGTGAAATAAAGCATGCAGATAAAGCAGAAATAATTAATAAAGTGACTCATAAAAAACACTTACCTCCCTGCTGTGTCTTCACCTGGATTATCTCAGAGGGAGGTCCGTCACCCACGGATGTGAAAGCAAGCACCCGGATGCTGTAAGTGGTTCCTGTGGTTAGACCACTAATTGTGGTCAAGTGATTGTCAACTACATTGTGCTTCTGCCACATACTAAAAAGCAAGTGCGGATCAGTGGTATAATAAATTCTGAAGCCTCTAATCTGACCATTAGGTTCTTCCGGTGGGCTCCACTGTACTAGCATGGTACTGGAACTTAGCATGCGGGCTTGAACCTTCAAAGGTGGACTTGAGGGAGCTTGTTCTCCTGTTTGAGCTTCTATTATTTCACTCGGGGGTCCTCGGCCAATATTGTTAACAGCAATGATACGAAACTCATATTCTGAGAAAGGACTAAGTCCCCCAATGCTGTAGCGAGTTGTTGCCACTCCATCTATTTCTTGAAATGAACCTTCCCAAGCTTTGGGCTTATACTGAATTACATAGAAGGAGACTGGCTCTGGGTTGCCAGAGTCCCACGTTAGAGTGACGCTGGTTGCTGTAGCCTCAGTTACTGTGGCCTCCGCAGGTGGTTTTGGCAATGCTGCAAAATAAAGGAATAATTGTTTGCATCAGACAAGCTTAACTCATTAAACAACTAAAACACAGTGAATCCAGTTGCTGTAAGTATTTGTAAAATCACCTTTTAAAGTAGTCAAAACTTAAAATATGCTAATAACAGCAGTTTTAGCATCACTATTGACAATGCCACAAATGGATTTTATTCTAGAAGACTACATAATTGACAACAGACCTTTATATTAGAATGACATTTTCCATACCTTTTACAGTAATTTGTGCAACAGCTTCAATCATACCCAGAGAAGAGATTGCGACACAGGTGTAATTGGCAGATTCTCTAATATTGGTCAGTTCCAACACATTGCGTCCCACTGGCATTTCATCTTCTTTGGTGAGTTCTTCAAGGCCAGCCATCCACTTCACATAAGGCATGGGAGCACCAACTGCCACACATGTTAAATTCACACTGCCTCCTGGCATAACTTCATGGTTAGTGGGAGGAATAGAAAATCGTGGTGGTACTCGACGGACTGAAAAGATTTAAAAACTAATGTCAAGAACTGAAGTGCAATATTCATGAATATGCTGCTTAAGCTGCTTTTGGCTAACACTAAAGCATGTGTGTATCCTAAAAACAGTTTGATATCTAACTCTTCAGAAACAAAAAAAAGAAAAGAAAAAAAAGGGGAGCCCATTTACTAAAAAGAAAGGTGGAAATGCTCAAAACTCATTCTATATTAGACAGTTTAGTAGATCATCTGAACATTTTTCTCCTGTATTTAGAAAATGCAATGAAATAATCATTTGCTTGGTTTAAAATAACATATAAGCATAGATAGAAGGGAATCTGAGATGTCCAGCAATGCTAAGAAATGAACAGTAAAGACCATAAAAAAAATAATTGTTTCTGCATGGGCATACACATTGTATTCTCTACAGTTAACTTTCCTTATTTTACTAAATAAGTAACCAAATTAATAATGTTCTGTAATTCAGTCTGTGCATTTGGGGGGGGGGGGGGTTGGTGGTGGTGGGGTAACGGCTACAAATAATGCAAAACTGATAAGATAGTTGTGTTTAATTTTTTTCCTATGGTTTTGCATAGATAGAGTTTAGCATGAAATACGGAACACCCACTTAAGACAGCTCGTCTATGCAATAATTACAAGGTTTAGAAGAGTCTTGATAATTTGGAGAAGCAGATTGCTGACGAAGTCTGACGAATAAGCAGAGATGGGTCACATATCATAGAAGTGCTAAAGTCAACTGAATCTGGATGAGTATGATATCAAAGTGAAGGGTGTATACTAGCCTTCAGATTGTGGCTGATGTAAATGACAATGGGTTTTATGATTGTGGTTTCATCTTAAATGTTTTGGCATCTTGATTGCCTGTGCCTTCCACCCCACCATGATAGTTTGCAGAAGAATGGAACCATCTATTTGCCTAATAGCATCAATCCAGCAGAACATGCAGTTCTTTGGCTACCCATAAAATGCATTCACATAGCATGCTTTGGGCAGGAAGGGGAAGGAGTACTAGAACATAGCGAAAATAATTAAAGCCACAACATCAGGAAAGAGAACATATAACTTTGCTATTTCAACCATGCAATCACAAAGCAAATCAGGAGTCATAACATGCACTGCTGCATATGAAAACCAAGGTGAATGGATTCTGGATAGGTTCTTCTAGGCTCTGGTGACCTAGGCCACAATGGAAGATGTAGCCACCACATACTCAATGTAATATCCAAACAGTTATCAAGTCTACCGTGCTATAAAACCTTATGACTGGAGTCTCACTACTGCTGTGTAATGCTGCACCTTTGTCAATAATAAAATTGCAGCAGAAATATTTTGTGGCCTCATTGTTCACCTTGAAAACTACCGATGTCCTGGATATCTTGACAAACATGGACAAAATGCTGCATCATTGCTTTGCATACAAAAAATAGGTAGCAATGCTGTGCTCTTACAAGTATTACATAAAAGTGTGATGCTAGTGACTGGTAAACCAAATAAAAAACCCTAACAATTCCAGTAGGTAGGTAGCACAGATTATAAATAAGAAATGCTGTAAGCAGGAGAACCCAAATGATTAAGATCCCTCGGCTCTCAACTCATTTGTGGCAAAAAAACAACAAAAAAACATAGGTATTGTTGAGTGGGTCTTTATTAAAATTAATTTTTATATATATGCATAGAGAGACACAGACAATCACAAAGCATAACATCAATACTAAAGTCTGATAATAAAAAAACAAAAAAACAAACAAACTTTGAATAGTCACCAACATAAAACATTTTGCAACCACCTACCAGCATTTCTCAAGGTGAATTTGGACTGGACTTGAACTCTACTGTATGACATATGCTACATTTAGTGTAATCACAACTTCCCTGCCAGTTAAAGGTAGACAAATACAGTAAGGTAGAACAGAAGGAGATAGACTAAGAGACTTTTAATAATTTAGCAGACATCAGCATGCAGTTACAGTCTGCAATGTTAAGAGGCTGGGATATATTTCACAACTCTATGATCAGCGATGTCTAATTCACCAGGAGGGTCTCGCATTGCATTTTGTGGTGATCTCACCACATTAAGAGACTGCATTTGTGTTTATCCCTAGAGATATAAGGAGAATTCTGTCATCCAGATAACAGTTGGAAATGTGGCATCACCTTACATGTTTCTTTAACGCATCCTCAGAATGCCACAGGAGGCAGCTCTAAAATTTGACAATTAAGAGAAGTACATTTTTGAGGTTCATCCAGATTTCTCTATATAGATCTTTGCATTTAGTTTACTTCTAACGTAAGTACTTGGTACAATCAGTTAAGAACTAGTGCTTACTTGTATATAGAAATGTATATATTTAAGTCTTAAATCTTCCTTAACTATATATCCAAAATGTAATAGATCTCATTTTTATGGAGTAATAAAAAGCTGTTAGGAAGCATTAACTAAATAGATTTTTGTATTTTCTTGTGCGACTTCAATAATCTGTACTCCGTAATAAGCTGCCTAAATATTATACATCATTCATTTTTGCTAAAATAAAGCTTTAAAGTGCACAAGTCACCTCAAAACTCAAATACTGAATTATGTTGTAATACTGAAATAAACTTTTTTTAAAAATATAGATGTATTTTTTAAAAAATGTATCTTTATATATTATTTCTCACTGTTTTTCTCACTTGTCTTTCTCAAATCAGGTTGGGCGGGGCTAAGAGGAAGCATTTTATATACTGTATATCTGACATTTACAGCACTTTCCCATAGCAAATCCTCAACAAATTTCCCATTGTAAAATTGTGTCAATTTTTAAAGTAGCGACTGCTAAAATACCAAAGTTGCAACTGCGACAATATTCCCATAGTAAAGTTACGACTGTGTCAATATTCTCACTATAAAGATGCACATTCATGAGATTTGGCAGAGGGAGAGAGGAGCTACAAGGATTTGGGGGCATGGAAATAGCGGTCTCCAGATATGGAAATCGGGAGTACTCTACAGTAAGACCTACTTTATAGTCTTACATTTTTTTTTTCCAACTATATTATTATTTAACTAATAGATTGATTTACTTTACCTTAGATGCATGATTGCAAGCTGACAGATGCAATTTAAGTGTAGGAGTGGAATTGTGAATTCCAAGGCATTTGTACCATATAGGAGGAACAGCCAGTTCCCAGACTCTGTTGTATTGGTGAACAGTATTCAGTATCTTAAGGTAATCATACAAAGCAAGATCTTGCAGCAGCCCATTCCATTCACAGCATTCACTAAATTAATTATTCAAGAAAATATAATAAACAGGAGATTGAATTTCTGTGATTTGTTAGGATTTCAATGAAGTCTTTGGCACTGCTTGTAAATTAAAGCATGGCATCAAGAAAACTGGAGACTAATATTATTGTGGAGTTCAAAGCTGAACCAAAAGTGAATAAGGTGAATCTCCATATAAAGAAACAAAATTCATCATGTCACAGAAACATCCAGGAATGGTTTAGGACAGGGGTCTCAAACTCGCGGCCCTCGGGACGCTAGTTTGCAGCCCCCAGTCCTGCTCTCCACCAGGCATTTTTTTCACCAGTGGAGCACTAGATCCGACACAGAGGGAGTCCTAGCCGACTCCCTCCGCGCAAAGAGGAGAGCTCCTGTGACCCGATCGGTCACAGGAGCCAATAGGAACCCGGGAGCG
>WMED01023163.1:0-11509 GCA_019650415.1 Pipa parva
AGGATGAACTAGGGACAGGGAGACGTAGAAAGGGATGTAATATTCACTTATACACAGTTAATTATTATTATTATTTATTCATTCTCATATAGCGCTTCTATTTTATGCAGCGCTTTACAAAGATTCATCATTCTCTTCAGTCCCTGCCCCATGGAGCTTACAATCTAGTTTCCCTATTTTGTCACACACACACAGGGATATTATGTTATAATGGGATATTATGAGGATGAACTAGGGCAGGGGTCGGCAAACTTCTTTGCGGAGGGAGCCATTTCACTTCCTCCTCCAGAGGCGACAAATATTTTGTGAGCTGCTGGAGGAGGGAGGAGTGCACTCTCCTGACCACATGACCTGCCAACGGCCAGTCAGAAGAGCCATCGTCGGTCATGGGTGGAGCTTCTGAGGTGACACAGCAAGGCGGCTAAAGAGCCGCACTTTGCCGACCCCTGAACTAGGGACAGGGAGACATAGAAAGGGATAAAATATTCACTTATATACAGTTAGTGGCACATTGTGAGGATCCCATTACTGCCCATAGCTTAGGCTTTTATGGTCACAATCACATCACTCTACATGACTCCACATCCTACTACTGTTTGAATGACTATGCTGTCAAGAAACCACATCCAACATTCTTTCATTTCTTTGCTGATGGAATCCACAGCTTAGTGAATAAAGATTTGCAAATTCACAACCACAATGCGACTACTTTAAACTTGCAACATTTCATTGTAATCTTTAGGCTTTCCTTTTGTTCCATCCTACAGTTTGTAAGATGATCACCATGGAGCCCTGATACTCTCAGCCTCTTCTCCTCCCCATTTCTGTACATAGGCTTTTCTCTTCTTTCCCTACTGAATGCTAGTGATCTCTGCATAAACAAATAAATACCCCCATAAAATTCTTATCAAGTGAATATAATGGTATGTTACTGCTATCACCACATTCACCACATTATTTATACAGTTTTGCTATCTCCTTTATTTCATTTTTATTTTACCCATGATGCTTTACTTAAAGGGGTCACAAACAACTCTTTAAGGGAGGAATTCAGCAAGCAGCGTAGTGAGCTCCGAAGCATTCATCTCACTTCACAAATGGTATAATGCGCATGCTGATGTCCTGCACACGGACATCAGCATGTGCATAATACCATTTTGCGAAGTGAGCCAAACGCTTTGGAGCTCGCTTCGCTGCATGCTGAATTCCCCCCTAAGTGTTTATGCCAACAAAACCTATTGAAAAGTCAAAACCAGGTAAATAGCATTGGAATATTGATAATGTAAGGATATCACATCATTGCTTCTTGACAAATACTACCTTAAGGGCGAAATTTATTAAAGTCGAAAAGTCCATTTTAAAAAAAAAAAATCTGAAAATTATCAAAAAAATCGAAATTGAATTTTTTCATCAAAATGATCAATATTATGGATTTTCCATAGAAATAGATTGAAAAGTTTAGATCGAATTTTCAATATCACGATACTGAATTTTCGATATTGCATTATCAAGAAAAATCCCATATCAGTAAAATCGATATCATGATATCGGCAAAAATTAATCAACATTTTCGATTTTATAAAATTTCACTAAGTGTGTTAAATACAGTTGCAATATTTGAGTTCTTAAATTACTATTTTATATAACATGTCATGATGATAAGGCAAAGTTTATTTCATTTATAGTGGTATTTAAATTAATCTAAGTTCTTTGTTTGTGAATCATTCATTCATTAATAATCACAAATGTAAACATAACTTTCTAATGTACTGAAATCAAATGTCTTCAGTTGGGCATGAAAATTTTCCGTATATTATAAACAAATGCTGATCACGTATTACAAGCATAACAAACTAAAAGATGTTTATTTTGTTTGTAAAAGAGCTTAAAGTCTAATGAATACCCTGGTATTAATTAATGACTCCTGCAAGGGAATCTAGACTTCGTTGTGAGGTGCTCTCAGGTAGCGACCCTCCAAAGGTAACATTTACCTCTGGAGACTGGACCAAATCAAAGTCAGAAATTGCTGAACAATAATATAACAAAGTACAAACGTTTGTACAAACGAATGGCAACAGGAGACTGGAGACAGAGATATTGTAGAAGTGGACCTCTGTAGCAGAAGACTACACAACAGGTACAACAAGAGGGTTGGCACAACATTGAATAGGAACACTTCTATGCAGGAGCGATTCAGTTCATTTGCTGTGACATAGCTTGGAAAGTAATTAAGATTTTTGTAAGCCTTTTTGAAAGTATCTCCTTGCACCAGCAACTGGAGAAATACTCTAGCTACCTTTTATAGAGAGGAAACACCCCTGACTGGTAGAATACCAGCCCTGATTGGTAGAATACAATCTTCTACACACTGATTGGTTAGGAGAAAGGTGTTTACTAGCCGTAGTTAAGTTAAAAAACAAGTTACATGGAGGCAGAGAACAAATAAACTGAAGGCTGAAACACTTCTGTCTGCAGTTTTTTTTTATAGTTTTGTGTCATTATTCTCATTGCTATTTGCAGCCATCTTTTAGAAATATGCTCAGCAGCGTACAGTGATATTGGGTTGATGAGCCTATCGGTGGGCCCCACCTCCTGCATCACCTGCATCATGTGATGTCACATGACGCTGCCAGCGAGAAAGGAGGTTTCAGACCTGTTGGGCTGGCTTGCAGGGTTGGCTCACTCAGGAATTTTTCTAGTGTCCCAGTGGGCCATTTCGATGCTAAACATGTATTATCTATTATTATACAAGCATATGTGCATTTTTCCTTTCTTTAACTGAAAAACCCAAGACTCTTTCAATTGCTGGAAATGTATTCAGTTATTTTCAGTAACTACCTGATACAGATATTAATAATAGTTAAAAAAAAGGGGGAACTATTTTTTTTATATAATTATCCATATAATTACTACTTCATTCATCTTTCATTCGCCAGATGATTACTTATCTTTATAAGATTCTACTTCTACTTTTATTTTTAAGCATATGATTTAATAGACCATTTCAATAGTAAAATTATTTATTAGACCTAACAATTTTAAAGGCTACTAAAACAGGATGGGTGCACACACCCTGTTATAAATTTTCATGTAACATATAACAATGATAAGATTATATAATATGTGCAGTATGATTTCATTAAGATATTTTAGTGACAAAACTGTATCATTTGATGAAAATGAATACCAATTATACAAACTGAAATGAATTAAGAAATAAACTTGGTTGAATAATAAGAAATAATCTAAATTGAAATAATCTCAGTTGAATAATAAGAAATAATCTCATCTGAATAATAAGAAATAATCTTGGTTGAAATAATCTTGGTTGAATAATAAGAAATATTGCAGAATGAAATCATCTCGGCTGAATAATAAGAAATAGTCTTGGTTGAAATAATCTTATTTGAATAATAAGAAATATTCTCAGGTGAATAATAAGAAATATTCTCAGGTGAATAATAAGAAATCTTGGTTGAATAATAAGAAATAATCTCGGTTGAATAATAAGAAATAATCTTCTTTGAATAATAAGAAATAATCTTGGTTGAATAATAAGAAATAATCTTGTTTGTATAATAAGAAATCATCTCAGTTGAATAAGAAGAAGTAATCTTGGTTGAATAATAATAGGTTTCAATTATACGGCATGTATCATCACATCCAATAATCTCAGTTGAATAATAAGAAATAACCTCAGTTGAAATATTCTTGGTTGAATAATAAGAAATAATCTTGGTTAAATAATAAGAAATAACCTTGGTTAAAATATTCTTGGTTGAATAATAAGAAATAATCTCGGTTAAGTAATAAGAAATAATCTTGGTTGAATAATAAGAAATATTCTAGGTTGAAATTATCTTGGTTAAATAATAAGAGAAATATTTTAGGTTGAAATAATTTCAGATGAACAATAAGAAATATTCTCAGTTAAATAATAAAAAAAAATAAGACCTGTCCAACCAGCTGTGTAGGCATCTGTGGAGAGAGAGAAGCCAGGGAGAGGAGGGGGGGGGGGGGGGGGGGGGGGGCATGGCGTTAATCCTACACTGCCCATACATGGAACTTGTTTACAGAGACAAAGCAGTTACAGGGGGATATTGAGCCCTGCTGAGTTAAGAGGTGAGTCAGGAGTTTCTTAATTTATTGCTTGACAGCTTTCTTTATAGACAGGGTTTATATACCCTTAAATGTAGGAAAAAGATAGTCAAAGTGACCTTGTTTCCTTTAAACACTTCACTACTGCTACTTTGAGCAGATTACCCACCACTACTATTCAACTGACTAAACCTTACTGTGCTTTTTGTTGCATTTGTGGCTGTTCGCTTCACTGCCAAGGGAATGTTTTCCTTTGTGAAGGAGCAGAAGTAAAATTATGTCAGTCACTCTTTCAAGAATCAGCCCCAGATTGTTTGTGCGAGGTTGTAGTCATGTAGGAAAAGGGAAATTGCTGGTTTGTGCCTATTTTACTACTTAGTTTATTCTTGCAATAAATCTAAGATTATTTAGATGAAAGCATGATGTCTTCTAGCTCCAAGCAGACTAGGCTACCAAAGGATTTTAGGAAAAGGTTAATAAGAGTTGATTCTGGCAATGAGACCTTTCTACTAGGTTTAGTAATTCTCAACCCGCCGCTGTTTTTCAGATAGTGGGATATTATAAATTAATATTGTGCTATTTTATTAGGTCATATTGATGTACTTAGCTGTCACTGGATTAATATAACTAAGGAAGACATTATCTACAGGTTTCTAAAAACGTACTGTACGGTATACATATATTACAAAAATGTATCCTGTTAGCAATTTCTTTGAACCATATAAATTCAAATGATCTCCATGTGCCTTTAACTGCAAATTTGTTTTCCATACTTGGGCATGATTTTAAGTTAATAATAAATGTGTAATGGACCCTTTCTATTGTTTAGTTTTTGTGGATGTAGTAAGTCTAAATTCTTGAATTTACTATGTTTTTTTGAATATGGAACTTAATTATCATTCAGTCTATTAAAGTTAAAAGGACATCTATATGGTACTTATTATTTTTTTTATAATTTTGTTTATTAAGAAGAGAATTCAATACATTTCTGCCTTGAAATCAACACATCACAACCCCTGGCAAGTTACTGAACATATTAGTGAGAACAAAGTTATTATGAATTTTTCTTTTCAACATTCTTATTTTTGTTACAATCTAAATGTTCCATAAGTAGTATTGCATTATTAAACATTTTAACAAAGCAGCTTTTTGTCTTGTGGAGTTTTTGTTGTTAGTTGGTTGGTCTAGGTGTGTCTCTTCTATATTTTTCTTATTTTTTTAACAGGGAAAGGGTAAACAGGGTAAATGGAGGGGAAGAACCAAAACAGTCGTTTCTGGGGTGTAGGGAAGGGGGGGGGGGGTAGGTATAACTAGGGGAATTAAATCACCTTGTCTTATCTTTCATGGTTCAGCTTCATAGGGTGTCTTCCGCTGGGATTCTCGGTTCCGTCCACGTTCTCATCTCTTTTTCTCTCCTCTTTTTTGTGTGTTTGTTATGTATATGGGTAAGGCCTTTCTATGGTACTTATTTTAGTCTTCTACATGCTGTGGGCTTCATTCTCAAAAGGGTGAATTCACCTATCAAATAACCCCTTTCTATAATTTGAGGTGCATGGTCAAGTCATGTGACATAGTCAGGTGGATAGAAGTAGGATGAAGTCTTGCGGAGTGAGGCAAATTCGACAAGTGAAGGGCAGTGACACCAGTCTCATCATATCCCACTAACTGTATTCTGTGAATATTCTAGTTCTATGTCATCTAGGTCATGTTGTCATTTGATCACAGTTGCCATTGTCTTCTTTTGAAGAAATAGTCGTTTTATGCATCACTGGATCCCTGCCATCAACCCCGCTCCAATTCTCCAGCGTGAAGTAGCAAAGTAAAACAAGTGAATTCAGAGGAGTTCATCTAGTCACATTTGCACCATCACACCACTCCTATGCTTAGTCATTAGTAGAAGTATCTGTGTATGCCCATGCAAACTGATTCGAAGAGCTCTGTAAGATTGTGACTATTGCCGATGCCCAAATTTATCATGTATTTGCCATTTTGCAGTTTGCTCAATAAGCAAACAGTGGGAAGTGGAGAACAGACGTGAATTCAGAGCTCTGCGAGACTATTCAGACTTCTCAGGATATAGCCCTGTGTGATTTCATTGACTAATAAGTATTTGTTCTTTAACCAAGGTCCTCCCTCCTAGCCCTGCACATTTGTCTCTTAATTATTAGGATCAAGTTTTAGACTATCATTAATTCTACCTGGCAGCCAACTGAAGCAAGTGCTTCCCTATTTCTCAAAGCATTTTGTTTGTATGAAGAGCAACTCAACAACTTTGTCTAAAGATTAAAGAATAAAGCAAAAGGGATATTATCATTTTTAAGTTTTCAATTTTGAAGTAATCCCATTTAATTTCTGCCATCTCTAAAAACATATTTACTGTATACTATATGTTGTTTGCAGGTTTTTGTTTTTTTTTTTTTAGAAAAATGTAATTTACCATTTTTGGTCACTCTTATATGAATCATACAAAAAAAGAAAAATAATTTTCTCCCATCTACCAGAGTCAATCAACAGACAAATCAATTTGAAGATATTTCCATCCTCTCAGACTCCATATAACCCAACTCTACCTCTCTCATGTTAATGTATGGAATGGTGGATATTAAAAAAACAAACTGCTTTGGCTCTACCCCCAGGGAAAATAAACTTATTTTTAGAGATTTTCTTGAACAAAGTGAAAGTTTGAAAACAACTCACACAATTAACTTGTTCATAGTTTAAAACTGACATGAAAAGGATCTGCATATATACAGTATAAAGGCTCCGAACAGAATAATATTAAGTATCTTAATGCACGTTCAAAATTTCTGACATGAAAATGGAAACCATAATGTTCGTTATGTGCTATGAGGTAATCTTGGAACAACCTCTCTTTTCTCTTCCAAAATCTAAATAGACTAACACGTTGGTTAAACATAATTAAAGTCACAGAAAGGTGCTATTATAAACAATGGCACTAGAGAAAGCCCAGAAAACGTTAAGCAGAAAGTGAACTATTAGATATAGGGATATTGATAATTGCTCACCTGGTAACACATATAAATATATGAAAGTACAATGTCACCATTTTGGTTGCTAATTTCAATTGTAGCATAAAGTACAACTATTATTTTTTAGATGAATTTAAATAGCAGTAAATTCCTAGTTCATGTTGGCTCTTGGTCACCACATTTCTAAGCCGCTTGAGTGAAATGTTGCCAGAATACTATAAGGAAACCTGCTGCAAGTACCCAATTCACCACTTCCTTTTGTCAAAAGCAAATGCCTTGTTGAATTATGGCCTCGCAACGTAATCAATACCCCAAGTGTTGTGGCATTTGCAGCAGATGTGAAGTGGTGTGAGTGAATGTTCTACATTGTAAAAAATACAAATCTTTTTGAATATGCAGCATTTTAGACATTGGTGATCTGTTGTGATTTTACGCATCTATAGGCCAGTACATACATTGATAAAAATACCCTATTGTGGTCTATAAAGCTCTGAAAAAAAAATATGATATATCCTTATAGTATATTTTATATTTACTCTCACCACAGGATTCTGTATAATGAAAAACAACATTATAATATACAATATCAGTTTAAACAGAAATGATAGCAAAACAGCTAGCAGGAGTATATCAAAATGTGTTAAAACAGCCATAAACTGACATGTTGCGGGTGTATGTATATTTTTATTTATAAAGCGCTACAAAATTACGCAGCACTGTACGATCCAACAATACAGTGATAATACAGACAAGGGAAACGTGCTTAACAAAGAAGTGAAGTAAAATACAAGCATATAATCAAGAACATACATCTCTAAGTGCCAGGCCATGACTGAAACAAGAGGATGGAGGTCCCTGCTCCATAGAGCTTACAATCTAAATAGGAGGAAGACTTACATAAACAGATAGGAGGGTAACAAGTGCAGTAGGATAAAGTGACAGTTCATTTGGCTATAGATGCCAATTAAATAAGAAAATAAATACAAAATTTAAATTTTGAACAAATAGTTACTTAAAGATAAAATATAGACATGAAAACCAGTGCTAGCGCTCCAAGAGGTAAGATATTGTTGCATTGCTCTTGGCGGAGGGAGAGGGTTATAGAATTCCAAAGATAAGGGGCAGCAGGAGAGAAGGGTTTAAGACTAGAATGGGCAGTTTTGGTGAGGGGTTCCTGAAGCAAACAAGAGAAGATATGTAGGGAGGGGCAATTGATCAAAGCACTTTGAATGTCATAAGTAGGACACTGTAAATAATACAGTTATTAACTGGGAGTCAAGGAGCAGACAGGAGTTGGGAGGGAGAATTCTGGGCAGAAAGGGAGATTATTCTAGCAGCAGAATTTAGAATAGATTGGAGTGGGGAAAGATGGGAAACTGGAAGGCCAGTCAGAAGGGCATTGCAGTTGTCCAAGCAGGATAGGACAAGGGCACACATGAGGGTGTTAGCAGTGGCTTGAGAGAAAAATGGACGGATCCTGGCAACATTATGAAGGAAAAATTGACAGTTTTTAGCAGTGGTAGCAATGCGCTTAGACAAGGAAAGAGCAGAGGCAAAAGTCACCCCAAGACAACGTGCTGAAGTAACAGGGTTATTAATGATATCATCAACTGAAATGGGAAAGGAGAGAGCAAGACCAGGTTTTTCTTGGAAAAAAATTATTTCAGTTTTATCAAGATTTAGTTTGAGATGGCACCTGGCCATCCAAGATAGCCAGGAGACAGAGATTTTAGTATTGATTTCAGGTGTCAAGTAAATTTGGGTGTCATCTGCATACAAGTGGTATTTAAGACCAAGTGAGCTGATGACTTCACCCAGAGAAAACATGTACAGGGAGAACAGGAGAGGATCAAGGACAAAGTCTTGAGGTACCCCCACACTTAGCGGGACAGGAGAGAAAGCATCATTAGCATGGGAGACAAAGAAGAAGCAATCAGAAATGTAAGAGGTCAGCCAAGACACAGCTTGATTATGGACACCAAGCACATGGAGAATCTGAGCAAGCAGAGAGTGATCAACAGTATCAAATGCAGAGGATAGCTCCAGGAGGATAAGAATAGAAAAGTGCCAATTGTCTTTGGCAATCAGGAGATCATTTGCAAGTTTGCACAGAGCAATCTCCGTAGAGTGTCCTAGTCAAAAACCAGATTGTAAAGGTTCCAAGAGATGATGGGCATACAAATAGATAGTAAGGCAGGTGCAGACCAGACGCTCCAAAAGTTTAGCAGCTAAAGGCAAGAGAGAGATAGAACAGTAGAGAGGCACGCTGAACATCCAGCATAGCTTTTTTGATGCTTGGACTGGGGGAAAATGTGTGTAAGTGGGTTAGTAACTGGCTCAGTGGTAGGAAACAGAGGGTGGTTATAAATGGTACATACTCACACTGGGTTACTGTTAATAGTGGGGTAACCAGGGGTCAGTTTTGGGCTCTCTTCTCTTCAACATATTTATAAATGACCTTGCTGATGGATTGCATAGTAAAATATCAATTTTTGCAGATGATACTAAACTGTGTAAAGTAGTTAATACAGAGGAGGATAGTACTTTATTACAGAGGGATCTAGATACATTGGAGGTTTGGGTAGGAAAGTAGCAAATGAGATTTAACATCGATAAATGTCAGGTTATGCATATGGGAAGCAGAAATGCATGTCTAGATTATTTTTTAAATGGGAAAATACTGGGCAAAATAAACATGGAAAAGGATTTAGGAATTCTAGTTGACAATAAACTTAACTGTACCAACCAGTGCCAAGTGGCAGCTGCAAAAGCAAATAGGATCAAAGGGTGCATCAAAAGGGGTATAGACACACATGACAATAACATAATTATACTGCTTTAAAAAGCAGAGTCAAAACACACATGGAATATTGTGTGCAGTTTTGGGCACCAGTGTAGAAGAAAGATGTGGTTGAGCTTGATAGGGTTCAAAGGCGGGCTATTAAAATAATTAAAGGAATTAGCAATATACAGTACCAAGAAAGATTATCAAAACTGGGCTTGTTTAGTCTAGAACAGGAGTTGGCAAACTTTGTAGAGGAGGGAGCCATTTTGCTCCCTACTCCATCAGTGAATTTTTTTTCTGAGCCGCAAAAGGGGAGGAGCGCACTCTCCCAATCACATGATCTGCTGATGGCCAATTAGAAGAGGCGTCAGAGGTCATGGGCAGGGCTAGGAAGATGCTCTCTGACCCACAACAAGGCGGCTGAAGAGCCGCACTTTGCCAACCCCTGGGCTAGAAAAAAGAAGATTAAAGGGTGACCTAATAACCATGTAAAATTATATTAGAGGTCAGTACAGAGATGTCTCTCACAATCTATTTATACCAAGAACTGTAAGTATAACAAGGAGGCATCCTCTATGTTTAGAGGAAAGAAAGTGTCTGCATCAACATAGAAGGGGATTTTTCACTGTAAGAACAGGGAGGTTATGGAATTCTCTGTCTGAAGAAGTTGTCATGTTAAATCCATTAAAGAGTTCAAAACTGGTTTGGATGCTTTCCTTCAGTGTATGAACATTACAAGTTATGGGTACTGGATAACTGGAGGTGGAATCTTGATCCAGGAAATTATTCTGATCCTTCAGTGTAAGAACATTACAAGTTATGGGTATTGGATAACTGAAGGTGGGATCTTGATCCAGGGAATTATTCTGATTGTCATATTGAAGTTGGGAAGGAATTTTTTCCCTAATATGAGGATAATTGGCTCTTTCTTCATGGGTTTTTTGCCTTCCTCTGGATCAACATTGCAGGAAAATAGGCTGAACTGGATGGACTTTTGCCTTTTATCAGTCTTATTAACTATGTTATTATGTTATTATTGTGTCTGCATCAGGGCAGAGGTCACAATCTTCTGTCACAGAAGAACAGAACAATGCCCAATATTAATAAGTGTTTGAAAGAATTTTTTCAGCAAAAACAGAGAGAATACAAAAGGGTTATTTCAGATAAACATTTTGGAGCTGTAGCTCTAGCACCACTTTGTGTCTTTTTACCAGAAAAAAATGCTTAAATTTTTAATATCATGTTTCCCCTGAAAATAAGACATGGTCTTATATTAATTTTTGCTCCTAAAGACGCACTAGGTCCTATTTTTGGCGGATGTCTTATTTTTGGGACACGGTACTGGTACGGTATATTTCCATTACTTTACTGCAGCTAGGACTTATTTTTGGGACACGGTACTGGTACGGTATATTTCCAGTACTTTACTGCAGCTAGGGCTTATTTTTGGGACACGGTACTGGTACGGTATATTTCCAGTACTTTACTGCAGCTAGGTCTTATTTTTGGGACACGGTACTGGTTGTCACGTCAGTTGGGAAAGACGTAGAATTTATTTCCAGAGAAGGAGGTAGCAGACAACCAATGCTCTGTAGAGGTCTCAGCAATTAGGGCGTGGAATCTAAGATACCCCCGG
>WMED01023164.1:0-11509 GCA_019650415.1 Pipa parva
TCATTCTGTGCTTCCCCCACAAAATCCCCTATTCTGTTCTTCCCCAACAACCCCTCTCCCACACTTTGATATCCCCACAAGCCACTTGCCGCACTGTGCTGCTCCCAAAACCCCCTTCCCATGCTGGACTTCCCCCACCCACGCGGTGCTTCCTCCAAAAGCTACTTTCCACACTGTTTCCCCCACCTGCACTGTGCTTCCCGCACAAACCTTCTCCCACACTGTGCTGCCCCCTCCTTCCTACTCTCTACCCTCTGAAGGAGGGGGGCATGATCTTGTTGCTTGACACCCTCCTTTTCCCTCTCCCTCCCTACCTCCACTGTGACCCGGCTCTGTCTGCTGTAAAGGTTAGCGCCGCTCACAGGAAGTTACATCATTGCTGGGGGGAGGATCACTGTAGCATTCAGTTCTATAGCAGACAGAGCGGGACCATGGAGGAGGTAGGTATGGAGAACTAAAAGGAGGGGGCCAAGCACTAAGATAGCACCCCCCTCCTTCAGCACCCTAGGCGGCTGACTACACCTCAGCCTGGCCCTGTTGCCTCCATCTGCATGGAGTTTGTATCTCCTCAGGTACTTGCATGGCTTTCCTTAGGGTATCCAGTCCAATCCAAAAACCACAATACACAGGTTGTCTGTGTGTGTGTGACTGAATATGGAAATTAGATTGTAAGCTCCATGGGGCAGGGACTGAAGTGAATGATGAATCTCTGTAAAGCGCTGCATAATATATCAGGGCTATATAAATGAATAAATACAAATACAACATAAATAATACAGGAAAAGCATAATTAAAATTGGCAACTGTTGAAAAGGAAATGTTTATTGACATTTAAAAATTTTTATTTGATATCAAAGTGATGATAAGCTAACAAAAGTAAACCAGTATCAAAATAAACATAACATTGTGAACATTACATATTGTTCTTTCACTGTTACAGGGAAACTGTCTCAGGTAGTGTTCGGTCACTGGGATGTTGTGACCTGCTTAGCCCGTTCTGAATCGTACATTGGAGGAGATTGCTATATACTTTCTGGATCAAGGGATGCAACATTGCTGCTGTGGTACTGGAATGGCAAAAACAATGGCATTGGAGACAGTCCAAACAGTAAGTAGAATAAGAAATAATAAGAAATAGAATAAGTATAATAGAAACCAAAGCTGTCTGTCTGTTTTTACCTATTTAAATTTCACTGTGCAACCTCTGATTTTGTAATTTCGTTCATTGTAGCCTGTGTGGATCTTTCTTTTAAATAAATGTAAATTGTTTAGACAAAATGTGATTAGACAGTCCTTTTCAGATATGTTGTATATGGTCTAATATTTCTGTATTCACCGATTATTTTGTCCACATAACAAACCCTAGGAACCTAATGGTACAAAATATTGACAGTGGACTGATTTATTCACTAGAATCTCCATTTCCAGTGCATATAATTCTTTAATGCTTGATATTAATACATTTTAGTGCAGAACTCATGACATTGAAGTTTGCCATTTAAATTTGCCTCTTTTGGTATCATCATGCTTCTTGTGAAATGCTGGATGAAACAAACATGTTTGCTTATTTACAATACCAGTATTTGTTGGTTTTGTCATGCAAAACATTTGATCACTATGCAAATGAAACTGGGAGCATAACTGAACTTTCTAGTGGATACTACAAACAGTTTCTCTAGGGAGATTTAAGTAACTTGCTGACATTTAGATTACCGTATATATTCGTGTATAATTCGAGAAATTTAGGTAAAAAAAATCACTTAAAATCATATACTCGACTTATATACGAGTAAATACAATATTCATAAAAAAAAAAAAAAAAAAACCTACCGGTACGTGTGGCTCCATGCTTGTGAGAGGGCTGAGAGGCAGAGGATCCACACCAGCAACTCCTGGGCCTCCTCTTGGGCAGCCGCGCCACAAATAGACCCGGTCTGCATGCACAGGAGGAAACAGAAAGCACCCTGACACTGATTCGGAACTGACAGGGCCGAAGACGCAGGAGAGGAGGTGCGATATAGTACAGCAGCACTCAGAGCTGCATCACAGGTGGGAAACTAGCATCTGCACCCTCCGGAGCCTTCCCAAGCTGTCAGAGAACTATGCGAACATCGGTGCAGGTAGAGGCAGTCAGGTGGATCACCCGGCAGAGGAAAAGAGAGGTGGGTGGCCAGAGACCCAGGAGAGGAAGCGCGATCCCCAACAGCTGCACGCAAAACCGGGCCGCAAACAGACAGGCCGCCATCTTGACAGCCAAGCAGGATAACCACAGAAGCAGGGGCACCAGGGACAACGCAGGTGCTGGTGAGTAAAATAAGGGGGAAGCACAAACAATTGTGAACAGACTGATACCCACAATAGGAGCCAGACAAGGGAGAGAACAAACAAGAAGGGCAGAAATGCATTAAAAAGAAGGGATGAGTGGGGGGGGGGGGGGGGGGGGGGGGGGAAGAGGAGAAGGAAAGAGACCTACTACACCTTCTATTCTATTATTCTATCTATATTGAACTGCTCATCCTCATTTAAACCAGTGCTAGTTGTTTTTGTTTTTTTTATTTTTGCTCGTTGAGTTGCAGCTGGTCAGTTTTGACCATATGTTATGCTAACAAAACCCCCACGTTTTACATAGCAAATTTCATAATTGTTGGCCCAAAAACTGACCTCGACTTATACATGAGATCTACTTATACACGAGTATATACAGTAGGTGCATTTGACTCATTTATAAAACAATATCTTTGTATATTAATTATTGTTTTTCATTTTTTTTTTCAAAACCTGCACTAGCAGAAAAAAAATTTAGCTACATGGTTGTAGTGAAATATCAGTTAACTATTTTTTGTTAATATTTTTGTGATTGTTCATAGTTACATACAATCTCTACACGAAACTTAATCAAAAGTTTTATGGACGTCTACTTAAATACTCATTACAACTTTGTAAAGTTTCATGTGTGCCAAGATTTTTTCCTCAAAGATAGATTTTTAGATTGGTTTTCTTCCATGGGATATATGTTTTAGCTTAGCGGTCCCAACCTTTGCAGGATCGGAGACCAGTTCCCCTCCCAGAAAAAAAGGTTTGATGGACCGGGAAGGTGGGGGGCTTCCTGTGCGCTCATTACCACCCGCTCAAGACTGGTCCCAAGGGGCCTGAGAACCGGTGGTTAGGAACCCTGGTTTTAGCTGACTTTCCTAGAGTGCTCTGTTCAGGCTGAACAAGTTCTTAATGAGGTTCTGGAAGTACGGCAGTATGAAGGTTCTACATTCATAGTGGAATGAGCATTATAGTAAAGTAATTATCAAATAGATGAACTACACACATGCATAAAGAATCCAGTGTAAATTCTCTTTTATTTAATGGACCACAGGTACAAGGTACAAGAGCAACATTTTGGGGAGGTTAGAAATAACCGTTAATTTGCCTTTTTTGAGCTTTGCTATATTAAAGGCCAGTGCACTAAATTAACAATTATGTCTCATAATAACATACACACAACGCACATTTATCTACATCAGCTGTATTAGACAGCATTACATTTCAGTTGTTAAAACATAAGAATTTTCATTTTGTTAAACATTTTTGTTATAAGTCATATATAAAAGAGATACCCAAACACATACGTGACTTTACTGATTATCAGTGCTGGGGAGAGGAATCTCTATAGCGCTCAGTTCAGCGCTACAGCACAGACAGCCAGCGACCAACCTGCACTACCTATGTGGTTGGATGATTTGCACCCTGAGATTGGATCTGGACAGGATGGCGTTCGGGTCCGGATCCGGACCGTGATCCGCCCGTTAGTGACCTCTGCTCTATTACATATAGTAGATCCTTTCCTAAGACATTATGAGTGTTCATTTATATATTAGAAAAGAATGAAGCCAAATGCAAATGTTACAATATTTTGTTGTGTTTATGGCCCTGTCATGACAGGGTAAACAGCCAGCCTGGGTTACAATGGTTTTCACATGTTGTAGAAGACCATAGATCTATCCATCTTTGTGGCGCACAACCTTCATTCCTTTTCATTCCAGTGCTGTCTGTCTTTCTTTCTTAGAACATTTGCTTCAGGAAGCATGGGGCCTCCCTATAAATGTCTCATATTATATCAAAGCCAGAGAGTAATGAATGTTTACAAGCACCAGCACTCATTGTTAAGTAATCATTATATATGTGCTTTGCTAGTATTAATCTGTACAGGGCACACACATTTATGGACCCAGTGTGTAACCAGTTTGTATTGAAGTTTATCCTTTATAAAGAAACATAAAGCTGTTTTGTAATAATGCATCCAAGAACACATTATAAATATGTCCCATTGAAAGGAAGAAATCACATTTGAAGTACTGTAAGCATGATTACACTGCACAGTCCAGAATCTGGTTATAATAAACTAAGAAAAAACAACATGGTGTAATCCCTTAATAGATCACATGGTTAAAAACAATATAACCATGTATATTTGTATGTACATTTGGCCAGTATGCTTTAAGGAATGACAGTGAGTTATAAAAGTGAGGCTTTGCATTACTTTTTAGAAGAACCAAATTTCAGAATGGAAATTACCACTGCTACAAATTCTAACTGCTAGGAGGAAAGTGATTAGCTATCAGACCTTATCACATATATTTCCACACTCAAAATAATGTGAAAATTGCAGGTCCCCTAGATGGAATTTTCATGGAATTGTCACTTCTGGCTAAGAAAGCAGGATGGGCACCTTTAAATTAGACTGGCCCTAAATGTTGTAGAGGTGATGTCTCATTATTGTTTCTGTTCTGACTGTATGCAGTATCAGGAACAGGCTTGCATACTTTATCATGTAAATAATGTACACATACATTCCTCCCATGTTCCTTTACTAAATTTCTTGCTAAAGTATTATGGTACTCCACATATTTTGAGAAATGTTATGAAAACCAGAAGAATACATTGTCATTTGACATGAGAAACAGTCCTTCTTATGATTAGTTGCTTGTTTTTTCTAATTTGGGTCCAGTGTCTTATTCCGTTACATCCTTCTTTGCTGTGCCTTGGTTTCTGATGGGGACATCGGGGGTTCCAAGGGAAATAGTAACTCGTAGACTTTTGGGAAAACTAAGTGTCAGCATGGAGCCATAAAGCTTTCTACATGGCAGTCTTCCCTGATTTTAGTACACTGTAAGTGTCTAGAGTTACTATACCTTGTAAGAGTACAGTAAAAGGTCAGTGCAAACTGAAAGTGGCATTTTGAATTACCCGCCCTCATCCAAATTTTGACTAATTTAACTAACTACACACGAACAGATAAACCTACACATTGCAGTTGATTAAAGTGGACCTGTCACCTCAAAATTCTAATACTAAATTAGTTTCTACTAATGAAATAAACTTTTTTAAATATATATATATATACTGTATACAGTATATGTATATATATGTATATGTATTTTAAAAATGTACGTTTATATAGCATTTCTCACTGTCATTTTCCATGTCAGCCCAACTTTTCTTTCTCAAGTTGGGTTGGGCGGGGCTAAAAGGATGATTGACAATAAAGTTCCTCCAATCAGATACCTTAAATAATGACTAGTAGGGATCTGATTGGAGGAGCTATAATGTCAATCATCATTTAGTTCTGTCCAACCCGACTCGAGAAAGAAAAGGGAGGCTGACAGAAAATGACAGTGAGAAATGCTGTATAAAGGTACAATTTTTAAAGGTCCACTTAAAGTTTGAAGAACTTTGGGAGGGGTCAGGTAGTACGTGATACCTTCATCACATACATAACCAGAAAGTGAGGAGGAGGAGTGGCAATGCATTAATCTCACGATCCCGGGCTGAGGATAGTGAGATGAATGCTGATCTAGCAGTAGTATCACTTTAGTTCTCTGTTAAGTGACATGAAAAACTCAGGAAAATATCACAATCTCAAATGCAACAGTCAACTATTCCTTTCTTTGATTTAATGTGCAATAGTGCACAATTTAGGTGACAAACTTATTTATTTATTACAACATGGCTCCTATCTATAAAGATAAAAAGAGAAAGAAAGCAGTAAAATTAATGAATTTTAAAGATAACATTTTTACAAGTGATGTATTTGAATAACTGCAAAAGGAACTTTGATTATTTTTGGTGTTATTGGTTGTTTAAGACTGGTGAGCATTTCTAGGTTTAATTAGTTTAATGCTTTCAACCAGATTTGGGAAAATGTAATTTTACTTTATCCTACTGAATTTTATATACTTTTTATATCTAGATTGAAAATTCAGTTTTAGGGAAAAAAATGTGCTGAATTGTCTTTTACACTCTCATGGACCATTTGATAATTTTTTTGTGGAAATTGTTTCAAAACCTAATCTAGTCATCTATAGATCATTAGCTAAAATGCATAGGGAACAGTTGTGTACCTTTACGGAGACGTATAATCAGATTACATATTTACATATGCAGCACTATACCTTAGTGAAAAGTGTTTCTCCCCAGTAAATGTTTCATTCTGAAGCAGGATGATTTATTACACAGCACTGGAAAACTCCAGCACCAGGAAATGTGTGTGCTATTGGTTAAGCAGTGTGATGACCTTTTGGCCTCATCAATCAAACTTGTTTATTGGACATTACAGAGACTCGGACTCAGGGATATCTAACTTTAGCGCTGGAATAACACGTTAGGTAAAAATGTCAGGGGGAGGGTACCTTTTCATGGAAAATTGGCCAGTACACGTCGCACACACATTTCCTGGTGCAGAAGTTTTCCAATATTGTGTAATTATTTGTAATAAATCATCCTGCTTTAGATGAAACATCTACTTGGGCGAAATGCTTCTCACTAAGGCAGGGGTTGGCAAAGTGTGGCTCGCAAGCCACATGCGACTCTTTAGCTGCCTTGTTCTTGCTCAGAGCACATCTCCCTAGCCCTGCCCATGACCTCTGATGCTTCTTCTGAATGGATGTTGGCAGGTCATGTGATCAGGAAGTGTGCACTCCTCCCCCTTTGTGGCTCAAAACAAAATTTTGCTGGTGGAGAAAGGAGCAAAATGGCTCCCTCCTCTTCAAAGTTTCTTGACTCCTGCACTAAGGTATAGTACTGCATATGTAAAGATGTAATCTGACTATAGTTCCCCTTTAAGTGTTATTTTGACTTTGTATGCTATGAAATTGTGTGATTTGCTGCTGTTTGTCAGGTTAGATTAATGAAAATTGCTTGCAATTACTGTACATACTACAGACAAAGATAACAGTATTTAGTATTTTTGGCATTAATATTATTTTCATTATAATAATTATACCCCATTATTTCTCTAACTGGCTATCTTCCAATTCCTTTTAAAAATAAATCTACCTGTACACCCAGTCTGTTCTTTTCAGCTTGTTGAACATACTGTACCAACTGACTTCCTTTCTACTGTGATCAGGGGAGGACTCTATCAAACATGTCATATTAACTAGTCCAGTGTCCCTGTATAGTACTTTACAGTATTACTGTCTGTTACCTCCAGCCTGTGACCATTATTACCTTACACTAGAAAACATCCATATTATATTGATCAGGCTGAAAAAGGCAGGATCTCACAAGAAGAATGATTTTGTTATTTGACGTAAATCTCTTATTTATTTTGTGTTGTATTTATTTTTACCACCAGTAAGTTTGGAACAGGGTGTGATTGATTCCTGAAAAATTCTTTTGCACTAGGGTTTGGAAAAGGATCCCTTGATTAAAGAGCTTATAATACCATTTCTATCTGCCAGTTAAGGTTTAGTATTAGTGTTTTTCATAAAACAGTTAAAATGAATAAATATGTGTAGCTATTTTTTCTCCAGCATAAACCTTCTAAAATGTTCCTTTGTATATTTTCAATAAGTACATTAATGCAGGTTACCAGCCTGTGCTGCATAAATTTTAGCTCTTGCATAGTACAGCATTTGTTAAAACGAACTATTTTGCATCTTGTCAAGAGTAAGAGAAGAATGTGGCATTTGAAAGGTAATTAAAAATGATTTAAAAACTTCATTATGAAAAGAATATTGTGCTGGTGCATTTTGAATCCTATAAGCAATGCATTGCAAATTAACAGCAATGCTGTATTGAGACTTTGTTATAGTTTTTCACATTTAAAAACTCAGTTTAAGTACATTTCTTTTCATTCCACTAAAACTTTTTGATATGTGCCATAAAATTTAAATGTGGTAATACAGTGTATTGTGTATTTTCATGTGATGATACAAACACCAGATTTTTTAACAGAAAACAAAAACAGTATACACAGGTTAACTAACTTTGTAACACCATAATTAAATATAACTACTGCTGTTATTTTAATAATTTGCTTTTGACCACTTGACTACTGGGATCCACAGAATAAGGCTAAGTAAATCTTTAATACACTGAAATACAATACAATACAACATAGACCCAATTTTAAAAAAAAATTAAGTAATCTGTCACACCTAATATTTTAGCATTGACCAAATGTAAATTAATCCATTAATTAATTAATGGAATCCAAAAAAACACATTACACTAATGACAGTGCAGGTTGACTTTTTCAGTATAACCTTTACAAAGAGATTTTTTTCAGACTCCCTCTTTCTCTAACATACCAGTTTCTAGATTTATCAATATTAAAGGACCAGTAATACCAGAAAAACAATGATTCCCATTTGGATTGGTATGGCAGTTATTCTAATTACGTAAAAATGCTATCTTTAATTCTTTAATTTTAAATGTATGAATTTTATAGCTTTCTGTCTGTTTTTATATTTACTGATAGTGGCCATGTTGTATGTGTTGCTTAAGTAAACCCCACACAATCCTGTTTTTTCTATGTATCTTTAAATAATACATATTCATGAAGTGCCTCAAAAAACACAATAATAAAAATAAATATTCTTTTTGTATGCCACCTCAATTTTTGTAAGCACCAATTGAATATAAAATAATTGTAAAAGTATTTGGAACATTTTTATTTTTAGTTTTATTGTTCCTTTACATTTATTATAAAGGAAACTTCCAAAGGATTAGTAACATGTCTGAAAAGGTGCTTATTTTATTTTGGGAAACACTGACCATTGTACATTAAAATTAATGATATCGGGCCTCGATGAATACTGCAAACTGAACTTCTGAAATTATGTGTTGTATTGCTTGTCCTGTCAAGTTCTATATATGTGAGTGGAAAAGCTGTATATTTTGCTTCCCTCCCAGTTGCACGCTTAACACTAGCAGATTGGAACAATCACAGATAGATATTCAGATAAATTAGTTATATGGTGATTATTTTATGTTTTGGAAATCAATCCATCTAAATCTGCAGATCCACAACTTCTAGTGTTAGGAAAACAAACAATAAGCCACAAGTTTTCTGCAATGATTTGTAATCCCTTGAATCAAACGTATTTAGTTTACTCAGCACGTGTTAGGGCAAGGTCACATCTGACATTTTATCATGGTAATGCTGTATTTGTGTACAAGTGTGATTGTACCACAACAAATGCGCACAGTAGGATTAAATGGTCCACCTTTTGTGACCACATTGCATATTTTTGCATGCAGTAAACCACAAAACTGTAACAGTACACAGTAACTTACCTCCCCCTTAGAGCAGGAAGAGTCTGTAAATGTATCATGGGCTCCATAATAACCAGTGGTGGGCTGTAAAGTCATTGTGACTTATGAATAATTTGTAACCATGCTCTATTATTAATTAGGAAACCTGTATTATTGCTTTAAATTGTTGTATTATCTGTTATACAGATAGAGAATGTACCACAAAATTGCCCTGTATAATTCATTACAAAAGCTACTGAATACTCTAATAAAAATAAACAAAAAAATTGACAATGTATCTGACGTCAGTATGAAGAACATGGTAATGGTTATTACCATGGTAATCAAATTAATTTCCCTGCTATAGACAGCTAGCCAAGAAAGACACAATCAACAGTTTTAAGCAGGAGAAATTTTTGTTGCAGGTCTATTAATAAACACTAAGCATTTCTAATGCATTGTCAGTAATTGCAAAACCTCGACTGGTCAATGGAAACTTCTCTCAAAGCTGTGAAAATTTAAAACAAAATGAAAACGGGCACACATGTACCAGTAGTAAAGACCTATATACCTTAACAATAAGACATCAAAATCTAAACACTATAATAGTCATGAAAATGTAAGAATTGGAGAGTGAAATCTTCCCCAGGTCAGAATAACATGTCGCAGGCTAGGCAGGATGTAAAAAGGAGACATGTAATTCCCACCCATTATTTCACCAGGGCCAATAGTGTATAGTAGCATAATTTTGTAGGGAAAACTCTACATCTCTATTGACTGGTTTGGCAGCCACAGCTCAACCACCCCTCATCTCTGTTGTTACAATGTGGGGTGACGGGGCTCTGCCGACTTACCTTAAACGGCCTCTGAAAATTAGAGATTCTGTAGGAAACTATTTTACCTCCATGCCTGATGCAAATCTGCCAAAATATATCTCATAATAGTACCAGTAACACCAGAAAAATAAACTGCTATGTGTCATGGCACTCCTATGCAGTATTTGTAAAATTGTCATATTTAAATTTCCTTATTTTTGTTTTGTGATGACTATCCCTCTGTTGGTTGCTGCCATCTTTTATAAATGTGTATCTCTCGGTTGTGTGATGAATTTGTATTTTTAAGTTCCAATACAAATTAGGAATAACATTTTTACACATGCAATGCAGCAATAACTGCCATATCAGTCCAAATGCGTTTTGATTTTTTTCACATTTTATATGCAGCAGATAATGTGATGTATTAGGGAAATGTAACTGATTGGTCATTTTCTAGAAACACAAATATATCAATCAGTAAATTCTATTGAATTATTGTCATTGTGTTTCCCATCCAAAGTATTTCAGTGTCACAATCATGCTATATAATATTGTAATTATCAGCAATATGCAGCATTCTGAACAGTGTGTACAACTTGCCTCAGACACTTACATACTTAGCTGTATGCATATGCAAATAATAAGTGGAAAACAGAAAAATTCCACTTTTATCTGTAAATCAATGTAAGGCAAATTTCTACAATGGACCTCAATCTGAATTCAGGTTTTCTGTGAAGCTGTATTGCGAAGCAAGAGCACCACCTAATGGTGAGCCATTGCACAGTTCTACAACAATGGAACAATTTTCTGTTTCATTTGAGCCTTTTCCTAATGCACTTTGATGCTCCTGCAAATGACACAGTTGTTTTGCTAGAGAAGCATACATTGTCTCAGCGTTCATCATTACAGTGAAATATCATTCACTGTATATTATAGATTAAAGGTTTATATTTATAATTTAAGTAAACAGTTATTTATAAGCATAACTGTGAGCCATAGAGATACTGTAATAAAACAAGAAAAAAAACCCATGAGGGTAAAGTACTTTTTTTTTTAAATCAGAGCAATAATCTAGTGGTGTATTAGCAATAGAGGCTCCTAACATAGCTCACTGCCCCCTCCCCCCCACCACGACAATAAAGTAAATCAAATAATGCCTTGAT
>WMED01023166.1:0-11508 GCA_019650415.1 Pipa parva
TATTGTTCATTCCTTTAATTATTTTAGTAGCCCGCCTTTGAACCCTCTCAAGTTCAACTATTAATTTTGACCTTCCTGAGACTCCGTTGTGTCAGTGGCAAAAGATTCCAACCGGGAAGTAAACACAGAAGGAGCTGTGTACTGCTACACAGATGGAATAATTAATTCCTTTACTCACATAAAAGACTAAGTATATTAGAAAAAAATGTATTCTGCATTTATAACACACATTACTTTTTATTAATCGGGCTGGACTGTTCCTTTAACATGTGTGTTGGTGTAGAGAATAAACTGATTACATAAAGTGAAGTTACTTTAAGAGAGTTTCTGCTGTAATCAAATCTATGGGCTTCTCAGTTTTTTGCAGATATATCAGGACAGGAAGAATTAGAACTTAGTATAGGATTTGTACACCAGTTGTAATAAGGGAAGAATTTCTTTGGTTTTCTACTCAAAGCAGCTTCCATTGCAGATGCAATTTTATACCAATGCACCAAATTTGGCCTAAATATTGAGAAAATGTATGGTCAAGGATATGATGGTTGCTCTACAATGGCTGGGAATGAAGCCGGAAGACAAGCAAAAATTAAGCAAAAGTATTAAAAAGTTATATTTGTTCACGGTGTTCACTCAACTTGGTTGTAAATTATATAAATGCTGTACCTGAAATCAGAAACACTATTGCTACAGTCAAAGCCATTATTATTTTTTCTGCGAAAGGCCAAAACGAAGAGCACTCCTCCCAAAAGTACTGTTGCTTTGTAATAATACATGCGTGACTATGAAATATAAGAGCATTAGAGTTTTCTTTACTAATTTTGGTGTCATATTTCAGAAATTAAATGAACTAGCTTCTACAGAAGCTGGTAAAACATCACACAGACATAGAGAACATGCAGAAGAGCAATTAAAGAATATTTTCTAACAAGTTGAAATCCTGGCAAATAAAATTGACATTGAGCTATCTCTTCCAAGGCAATGTGGCAGACAAAGTCATAAATCAAATGTTTCTGGCTCAACAGTTGAAGAAAAACTATCACCGTGCTATCAGAATTTGTCACTTTTCACAATTCACTCAAATCAGATGGAAAAACTGAAACAGCAAGAATTCAAGAGTTCCATACAATAAATCCATGACAGTCAAACACATGACTGGGTCCCCAGCAGCAAGGGGTCCAGGATACCCTCCCAATTAACCTTATATTATCAGCCACTGGATCACCTAAGACTGGCGTAAAATCATTATTACCTAAGGAGTTGGCCCTGTCACTTAGCCACAGTAGAAAAGGTTTTCCCATCAAAAAAAAGTATATTGATATCTATCTGTAATGGCAGGGATCCTCATAAAAAAACATAGCAAATTTTGCCTCTGACTGCTGATCGATTTATTGATAATGATTTATTTGATGGGGAAGCATTTTTATCGATCCTTTATAAATCAGGGAACTTGAAAGGTACAGGGAAATAAAAATTGACTGTAAATTGGGGTGAAACTAATTGATATGGCCCTTAGTAAATATGCTAATAAACTTTTTTTAAAAAAGCACTCATTTGTAGTTTTATTGCATCTGTATTTTGTCTAGAGAGTGGTGGGACAAATTTATCCCTTTTTGCATTTGCTTTTATAATAAGCGTAGTACTTCCTGATTCATGTGATATTATTGTGGAAAAATGAATTAGGAAATATTGTGCTTAGACCAGTGATTCTCAAACAGTGAAAAAGAAGAAAGGGACACATTTTTGGAAGAATAAATATGTATATAGATGTATTCCAAACTGATAAAATAAGCTGCCCTTGATCTCTAGAGTCAATTCGCTCATCTGTATTCCAAGGTGTTACATATTAAAGATTCTCAACACTGGCCCCCCCTGTAGGTCAGCTGTGATAATTATACATCAAATAGGTTAACTCCATTGTGTAAATATCTAAGGTAGATAAAATATTTTGGTGGTTCTTGAGTTAAAAAAATCCTAACATAAAGATGATTTAAAACACCTACACTTATACTTCATTTTGTTTCATCCAAAAAATCCCTTTCCTGTACACTAATTATAAATGATATACAGATAGTTACTACAAAAAAATATTGTTTGGCCTTTAATTGAGGCATAATTAAGTAGAATATTGGTTTGTACCACATTCTATGGTTACACATGGGAGAAGATTTTGTATTTGATTCTAGAACTGCCATCCTACAAGCATTTTTGAAGTAAATAATATATATATATATATATATATAAGTCGAGAAATTTAGGTTAAAAAAATCATTTAAAATCGTACAGTCGACTTATACTCGAGTATATACGGTAGAGAGAAAAAATAAAAAAGATCGGGGGGGGGGCGTGGTATGATAATATTCTAAAGGGAGGAGGGAGGAGGAACATGTACCGTAATGGCTGAACTTCACAAGCTCTGGAAGGAGCGGCAGATGACGGGGATCCCCATGGAGATGCACTTATGTAACTCTGGGCAGCGTGGTGTACTGCAGGGCACTCATGTCATCCTGCTGATGCACCTGACCCGGGACTCTCCAGGCGCTGTACCACCACACCCGCTCCTCCTCCCTCCCTCCACTACCCCCACCCAGGATCAGGCCGACCCTCATGTGGCCCCCTCCAGCTGCGTGCAGAAGCCCTTCTGCCAGGGAGCACCATACTTGTCCTTATTTCGCCTGGGCCGGTACTTATAATCCAGGTGCTCTGCCAGATCACCGGATGCGTTTCATTGGGGAAAGACTTCTTCTCGCGGTAACCATACAGTGATCTGGCAGACCTTGTTCTTTCCCCCTCTTATATAATTCTCCAGGTGCTTTTGAGTCCAATACAGGAGTCCAATGCTGATCTATCTGTGAACCGTATCTGATCTTGGCAGCATTTGTCTTGCCGACTCTGTATCATTCGGGATATTTATCTTCTATACTGAGAGCACTGAAGGTAACATTAGGGGTTTATTTAATTAACTAATTCAATAGTCTATGTAGTCAAAACTTAAACAGCACTATTCATTGATTGCTTTTTGTACTTTACAAGGTTTCTGCCAGTCTGTTTTTTTTAATCTGTTTTAAATGTTTTTAATCTTTTTTATCACTGTCAGTTTGGCACTTTATTATTGTTTAGTATTTAATAAAATTAATTTGTGTGTGCACTTCCAATGAGAGCTTCTTTCTCTTTTTTTGCTCTATATCAATACTCATTATGCTCTCCAGTGTTGCACCACCTTTCTTTATATATTTAATTTGTTGTGCTCATTACTCTCCTTTTTTGTATGATCAAGTAGTTTAGCTGGAGGGAGAGAGCTGAACTGGAGGGCGACTCGAGACAAGCTGCTGCTGAGAAAGTTTGCAGTGGGAGAAGCCAGTTTGTGTTCCTTTGCTCCAACAGGTGCAATGCCACTCCTCCCTCACTACTCACTTTACTCCCCTTGTCCCCCAACATTGGTCTAAACTTAATATGTTATGCTGACAAAATCCCCAAGTTTTACTCTAGACTAAGGGTCATAGCAAATTACATAATTGTTGGCCCACAAACTGACCTTGACTTATACACGAGGTCGACTTATACACGAGTATATAAACCTTAATAAAGTTAGGAAAAAAAATTTGAATTTAAATCTGAATAATCTTGTATAAGGGCCATCACTGAAAATATCTCCCCTTAGTAAAATATTAAATTATTTATTTTTCCTGCCAATGAAAGATAAGATGAAAAGGTGATTATCTTGGTCTCTTTCCTTGTGTGACTGTTCTGCAGAACTAGTGGAAATTAAAGCGTTTTTTTTTTAAAGACCATTAGAACCACAAAAGGAAAACGGCCATTTGGATTGACCTGGCAATTTTATTCATATCTAGTTATTTTAAAAATGCAATCATTAAAGTTGAATGCCTGGGCATAGACCTTCAGGCAAGCACAGTTTTACCAACTTTTAAAGACTTACTTCAGTCTTAAGCATTCATAATATTCTGGCAGAGCACCTTTTAGATTTATAGGCTACATTATGGTAGTTCTTTAAAAAGCAAAGCATTACATTTTATGTATTGTACTATGAGAACATTAGGACTGTCTTTGAACTGGCTCCCCTGATTTATCATCCATTTAAACCTGAAAAGTGACCCCTTTGCTAACATTACAGGCTGAAGGGTTCTAATAGATATTTTACATTGTAGGCAAAATTTGTAATGTGTGTTATTTAAATAAGCTGCGATAAAATAAAGAAGGCTCATCAATATCAGTACGCCATAATCCTGATATATCCGAACTAAACAAAAAAGTGTCTTCACCCCGTTCAATATGATTTTGCTTACACTCGCTGGAAATCTTTTTATAATATTACCGTTGTGCTCAAATAAGTATATTTACTTAACTATATATAATATTTAACTTTAAAACAAACCCACTGCCTTTTCTCAAATGCTTGTCAATACAGCACGTTATATAAACAGCATGTATTTTACTGCTAATTTATAATTCATTATTTTACACAGTAAGGAAATTTTTCAGGTTTGATACATTTGATTAAAGATAAATGAGGTTACAGCTTAGAGCTGACATTTCAGTTGCTGCATAAAAGTTCCAAACAGCTGTGCCAAGGCATCGTTTACTTGATATATAAGCATTTTAAAATACATTAGGTAAACCTTTAAATAAAATATGTATTCCCCACGCACATTTCTTGCCTTGTTTTCTTTGTGTTCTGTTTAAAAAAAGACCCTTTTCCTTTTTTCTGATGGATTTTTCTTTATTTTTTACAGAATAGGAGCTTTAGATCTTTAAAAAAACTCAAAGATAAAGTAAGAGACAGGCTGCATAATTAGCATGTGAGTTAAGAATAAAGTTTCCATACAAATAAAAAGATGTTAGTAGATAGAAATAACTGTAATTAGTAAATATTTAAATTTACATTGCAAAACAACGCTCAGGGCACACCCCGTGTTTTTTCCGATAAACTCTGTTGTGTTTTTGTCGGTTGCTTAACTTCATCAGGGGATCTACATAAAATTCCTCAAATAAAGAAGTCATAGTGGAAAGTTCAACAAGGCCACATGGACATTTTTAAGTAAGACAGAAAGGACAAGACGGCAGAGAAGACCCATGAAAGGTGATAGTGATATATTATACTGTGTGGGTCTTAAAGAAACCATACATCTACTTAAAGGTATCATCCAGAAATCTTCCCCTTTAAATAATCTTATTTTCTTATTTGTGCGTCCTTCAGCAGAACTACTATATGCATAATAATAAAATAGAAATATAGGCTCAAACATCTTTAATGTTACAAAGCCTGCATCTCATTCACAAGTGAGAATTTTCTGCTTTGTTGATCAAAAACAGGCAAGAAAATATTCCAAATTCACATCCTAAGCCACAAATTCATGATCAATTAGGATATTCATCATTTTATAAAATAGATTTGTTGTCTATGGTATACAGGCTTGAATTCATTTCTCCTACCAAACAGGGTTTCTTTTTTTATTTAATTGAGGCAATTAAATGAAGTGACAAATGGGGCTCCTCTCACATATTTTTATACCAACATTTACGTAGCAAACTGATGAGTTACACTACTCATCACTCAGTAAACAATCTTCTTTATTGCACAGTACACAGAAGTTTACATATAACTGTCTGGCTAGCTCCTGTTGGTAGGTAGGCATGGTTGTACTAAAGGTTTCTGCTGCAGGTGGATTAATGCAAAGTCATGGGGAAAATTCATAAAGGTCAGTTTGACCTTTTTGATTCATTTTACCATTTGTTGCTTCTTTTCAATGCTACTTTTCTATTCGCTGGACTTTTCTATTCTGATGATTTATAAAAGACCACTAAAGAATTTTTGATAAATATTGATCCCTCAAAATCAGCAAACTTTGCACTGTTTTCAATGTGGTTCTATTGTAGGTTGATATCGATATTGATGGGAAAACTCATCCAACTGTGACAAAATGACAGGCCCGACTCCATAGGGAATAATGGATCTTTCCAAGCCTAAAGCTGGCAAATGCTTTTCGGTGTAAAATTTTGAAGGAACATTTTTATAAATTGCCGAAACCAGCTATATGGAAATATTGCTGATATTTCACCATCTTTACAAAGTTCATAAGGAGTTATTTTCCACAGTTTTAACACCTGCAGTAATACAGTATAGTAAATGGTAGTTTCTGGTGATTGTTGGCAGTACTAAATGCTCTATGATGTTCATATACTTATTTAATATCAATAATAACAAGAGGCAATGTCTAAATATGTAATAGCTAAATAGGGATATCAGATTAATCAACATCTTTTCTTGTAAACTGCACCATTTGTATCAACTTGGTGACTATTATTCAGCTTTATATGCAATAGTGAATGAGAATTGTTCAAACACATAATATTAACACTTTGTCAGTTTTTTACAACTGTTTGTCTGTTGTGTTTCAATTCTTTGGGGGTTATTTATTAAAGTCCGAATTGTTGCGTATAGGTGTGAATTCGCCAGATAAAGACAGTTGCAATAAGCTGCTACTGTTGTGTCTTTATAATGAGAATTTTGTCGCAGTCGCGACTTTATTATGGGAAAATTGTCACAATCTTAACTTTAAAAAATTGTTGCGACTTTACAATGGAGAAATTGCAGCGGATTTGCTATGGGAATCCACTGTTTGCAAATTCAACAGTCGAATTCACACCTTAGTGAATAACCCCTTTGTCTATATACATGTTTTTAAAGTTGACATTTTTTTTTTATTTTCCAATTTTGCATATACAGTATGTCTGTTGAAGAAAGTTTGATTGCAGAAGCTGCGATCACTTGTGATATGCCATAAGATAAGGGCTGAAGACAGCACTGCAAAATAGGTTAGAATAATCCTGAATACTTTCTGAAGTCACCTTTCCTAGATGACCAGTCAAACAGGGAAGTGGTTTGTACTGTCACTTAAAGGCATAACAGAGTTGAATTCTCTGGGGAATGAGCTTCAGCAACTAACAAAGCGAAGTTGTACTATTTGACAGACTGACCACCTTATATTTTCTGGGTGCAAAAAACCTTCAGCCATTCACCTCATCTTGAAAAAATGTTGCAATTTCATATGCTTTTCCTCTAAACAGTGTGAGTCTTTTAAATTATGAATTTTACAGCATTAAGGCAAATCCAAATGATGTGGGATCAATTTACTGTGCACATGTTCCCTTCACAGCACCACATACATAAGAGGAAATTCTGGATTCTGAAGTATTTTTATTTAATCTCAGCAATCTCAGCATCCAGGCTGAGGGGGTAATTCACCATAGTGCGAAGTGAGGCGAAGGATCCGGACCTCAATTCGCACTATGGTGAATTCCCCCCTGAATGTCTACTTATTGCAGCACTAGGACATTTATCATATTGTTATCCCAAATCAGATATCTGATGGTATTATTACTGGGTAATTTTTATAAGACTCATTGGTCAATGTGGCCTCTAGAGACAACAACACAACTAAAAATGAATTAAAATTTGCTATTTTTAGGAGATTGGATGTGGACACTACTTCTGGGTGTTAGCCCCGATTTACAGATGTGGAGTGTTGGAATGGTTATAATGGTACACATCACAAAATCAGAAGTGTCATTGAACAGACCTTTGAAGCAATAAAGCCTGTATTTTTGTTTTATTGGACAGTCCCCAGAATGTGTTATACATTATTGCTGTAGGTGCATCTTTAACATGTGTTTGAAGCATTGTATGCTTCTAGATCTAGGGGGGAAGTCACCATTCAGCGAAGCGAGCTCCGAATCCTTCGGCTCACTTCGCAAATGGTGTTATGCGCTCGCTGATGTCCTGCACGTGGACATCAGCATGCGCTTTAAAGGGATTCCAGTCTTGGCGAGGCAACTCTTTTGGTATGCCGAGACGGGAATCCCTTTAAAGCGCTCGCTGATGTCCATGTGCAGGACATCAGCGAGCGCATAACACCATTTGTGAAGTGAGCCAAAGGATTCGGAGCTCACTTCGCTGAATGGTGAATTACCCCCCTATTAGGTCAATTTATATGAATAATAATAACATTTTAAGAACAGAAACATGTCTTTTGGAGTAATATAAATAGCAATTACTGCCACAAGGTGACTTAATTTGTAAAAAAATAAAAAGATAAAACAGTTATCCTCAGGAAGTTATTGCTGCTACTTTTTCTGGAAGATCTGTCCCCTTGATGATTCCATTGCTGAAGAAGGACACACTGAAGCAGAAGGTGATGAGATGTAGGACTGCCCAACCACAATTTATTCCGGTAATGTTTTTGTGTGTGTGGTTTGTTTTGTTTTTTGTTTGTTTTTTGTAAAAAAGTTAATATCCAAGGTTACAAACAACACATAAGTTCAAGGGAGCATTTGTTGTGCTACTTGTTATAGAGAGATTTTGGAAACGTGTAAGCGCATTTTGCAGTGTTAGACTAAGGCATCTTGGGCCCACAAGAGAAGCTGATTGCAAGGGCCCAAAGCCAATTATCAAAAGTTGTTATGTACATCAGAACTATCACCATAAATTACCAGTTTTGCAGGACATTACAGAAGAGACAATTTTCAAAGTTCTAGTGTAATTATAGCCAGCTGGGGACCTGCAAATGTTAAAAGAGATACTTTTTAGCACCAACCCTGGGCCACCAACCAATAATGGGACCAACCAGAGGATCCTCTGGAACTCTGGTAGGCCTTTCTGCTATTTATAAGGATATTAATAGACACAGAGGAGCACCATGACCATAGCAATTTTCGAAAACAAAATAAAATATATTTACACATTGAAAGCTATTCTAGCACCTGATCCACATTGTTGTTTAAAAAGCTTCTAATTTCTTTTATAGATTCAGGCCCTCATTCACCATAGTGCGAAGTGAGCCGCGAAGCACATGGTGTTATGCGCATGCTAATGTCCTGCATGTGGACATCAGCATGCGCATTAAAGGGATTCCCCTCCTGGTGAGGAGACTCGAGTGCTCTCGCCAGGAGGGGAATCCCTTTAATGCGCATGCTGATGTCCGTGCACAGGACATCAGCATGCGCATAACACCATGGGCAAAATTTACTAAGGGCGGATTTAGTCTGCCCAAAGTAAATTTCTGACCGCACGTGCGGTATTTTCACCGCACGATTGCAATTCTGATCGCTTTGTGATCGCACGATCGCAATTGCGCTCGATTTGCGATCGCAAATCAATCGGAATACCGCACATGCGGTCAGAAATTTACTTCGGGCGATCGTTTCGCCCTTAGTAAATTTCGCCCCAAGTGCGAAGTGAGCCGAACGCTTCGGGCTCACTTCTCACTATGGTGAATGAGGGCCTCAGTTGTTGCTTGTTTTGTTTTATTAGTAAAATACTTTAGTTTTTGTTTCTAGCATTAAATTGCAGCTTGTTCAGAAAGATTAAAGATTCCCATAATGTCAAGTCACAAACAAGAAGTCGTTAGTGGTACAAGAGCTAGTTAGTGACCATTTGTTCTTTTGTTTCATCTAAAATTAGATGTTTCAGTATTACAACAAACGTGTGTAGGTTATTTCCTACATTGTCCTTGATGCAATATAAGGTAATCAATCACAAGATAAAATCATTTACAGACAGAATCCTTAGTTAACTTCTCTTTTCGTTAATGAAACACAGAAAAATCACTGCAGTCTGGACATAATGTTTTCAAACAAGCATGACTTCAAATCCCATGATCCTCTGTATTACCTCTGTGAAGTATTTACTCACTGGGAGGATACAGTGGAGGGATGCATAAACAAATGGGAGTAGTGACTTGGAAGAGATGAAGCTTAAGCGTGTTTAAAATGATGTGGGGTGATGCTCACCTTAAGTTATAAACAGATGGTTTCAATGTCAGAACTAGCCATTTATAAGGGTATAATTTACAAGAAGTTTAATGCACTTTTTTGTGTGTAATGTGCATTACAGTATATATGAATATAATGTTGAATTATACTGTATTTTATATCATTCAAAGGCTTTTATCATAAATAGATATGTGTAATTTATGAATGTAAGTTTTATGATTAATAATAATATTTGTTTATCAGTTGTTGAACATTTCCTACATCCATCATTACTTAACAAGGTCTCATTTAGCTTCCAAGTCCATATTGAAACTTGATTAGAGGAAGAAGCTCTGCCATGTTGTCTGTAATACATGAACCTAATTTGCCCAATACAAAATAAGAAATAGAAACATAATCTATTGTGATATACGATATCTAGTGGTTCAAAAAAACTATAGTCTTTTTCTCTAGGATACACATGGGAAATACCCGCCAGGTACGTATAGGTTGTAAATGCAATGTGTACTCCGCACTCAGATTACATTTTGCCATATTCACTTTAAAATCCAGAGCAAATGAGAAATTTTCAAGTTTTCTTAAATGATTTTTTCTGGTTCACCCTTCCGGAACATTTGACTCTATTGCAGATCTTTGTGTCATCTGCAAAGACACGTTACCTTTAAAATCAAGCGTAATATAACCTGAAAATATATTTTACAGAACAGGACTAAGCACAGATCCCTGCAGTAGCCCTCCTGTTGCCTATAATCACATATTAACAGTTTAATTTGCTATCATTTTGTTTTCATTTGATTTTTGTTTTTTTAGAATGTTAGGATATCTATTGTTCCTTTCATTATATTTCAACATTTGCATAATTCTGTGCTTCCATTCAGAAATAAAGCGGTTGGCAATGGAAAACTATTCTTTTTTTTTGCTAAGTGATAGATACAATAATATTGCCCATTTCGCCCACTTAAAGCAAACTGTCATCTAGATTTACAGCACATGTGAGATACCTTTTCTAGCGAAGATTCATTTACATAAACAGATAATCCAAGATAAAAATTTCATTAGACAGAGGTGAAATGGATCAATTTTCTCTGCCAAGACAAATCTTAAATCTTGAGCAGATATGGTCATTATTGCACTAGCCCCATTTCAGAAATAATGTACTTTAAAAAAAAAAAGGGAAGCAATTCAGTCGATAGCAGCTATTTCTATATTTCCAATTATCTTTAAGAAAAGCTTATTCTTTGGACAATAAAGCACATTACTGCACAATATGATACAGTCCATAAAGATCACAATGTTTTATGAAAGGTTAAAGAAAGCTCAGCAAATTCAGGAATGTCACAACCCACAAAGTCTTTGAAGACTTAGCTATTAAAATAGGTTTGCTTAGACAAACTGCCTGCTTTAATCACACTAATAATCATGCAGTTAATTCAAACTTTTTTTTTTTTTTTTAGTTACAAAATGTTGATAAATCTGACATTAAGGAGTAAATTTAAATGAATTTATGCACCAACAGTTAGAGCATAAAAACAAGATTTAATTATGAAAAATATCAAAATTTTATTACATATTTACCTGGTACCACTGTTGACTATGATACTATGGTGTTGTCAAAAACTACAGTGTCCAAAAGCAGTTTTGGGCACCAGTGCACAAGAAAGGTGTGGTTGAACTTGAGAGGGTTCAAATGCGGCTACTAAAATAATTAAAGGAATGAACAAT
>WMED01023167.1:0-11508 GCA_019650415.1 Pipa parva
TGACCTGGAAACTCCCCAGATCTTAATCCCATTGAGAACTTGTGGTCAATCATCAAGAGAATGGAGGACAAACAAAAACCTACAAATTCTGACAAAATGCAAGCATTGATTGTGCAACAATGGACTGCTATCAGTCAGGATTTTGTCCAGAAGTTGATTGAGAGCATGCCAGGGAGAATTGCAGAGGTCCTGAAGAAGAAGGGTCAACACTGCAAATATTGACTTGCTGCATTAACTCATTCTGTCAATAAAAGCTTTTGTTACTCATAATATGATTGCAATTGTACTTCTGTATGTGATAAAAACATCTGACAAACACACATAAAAACCAGAGGGCAGCAGATCATGTGAAAATATGATATTTGTGTCATTCTCAAAACTTTTGGCCATGACTGTATACATGAGCAAGCTCCAGAGCAGACTGATTTTGACAGGGCCGATCACATGTGCAGAGTGGACCAATTGGGGACAAACCGGAAGTAAGTGACTTTACTTTTTAAATCAATTGTTAAACCTTATTTGTTATGCCATGATTAAGTGCCACGTGCGAAACGCGTAGGCACTGTGTTGTTTGTTGTTTTTAAATATTTTTAAACTGCCCATGTGGTGAAATAAAGAAATCTCTACTTTACGATTGGAGTGCAGGAAGTATCTGTCCCCCGAAAATAAGACATCCCCCTAAAATAAGACCTAGTGTAATTTTTTCCAAGCTTACAAATATAAGGCCTCCTCTGAAAACAAGACCAAGCTGCAGTAAAGTATGAGAAATATACCGTGCCAGCACCGTGTCCCAAAAATAAGACATTCCCTGAAAATAAGACCTAGTGTGTTTTTAGGAGCAAAAATTAATATAAGACACTGTCTTATTTTTGGAGAAACATGGTAGTATCCAAAAACATACATCTGTGTCTGTCTATGTGTGTGACTGAGTAAGGAAAATATATTGTTAGCTCCATGGGCAGGGACTGAAGTGAATGTTGAATCTCTATAAAGAGCTGCATAATATTTCAGTGCTTTATAAATGAATACATACATACATACATACAGTTACATTGCTAATGGCTAACTTTGCTTAGTTCAGTTGCTCAACTGAAACAGTTAGTAAACAGTTAGTTACATGATACTTTATACAGTGCACAGCATTTACATTACAATATTGTCATGTGTCAACCAGAAAGTTATACACATACAGTGCACAAATGCCCATCATGAGTTATCTCCAGAGTGCATAATTCCCATAATACCATATTCCCAAATTCAATGCTAAATTTCAAAAACTTACACTAGCACAGTGTTCCCACTCCTAGACATATCTAGAAGCCATGCTAAATGACCAAACATCCCCAGATTGCAATCAGAGGCATACCCAAACCGCATAGTCATGAGACACACTCATATACAGGTGCCTAAAAATTATCCAATTATTTCCAGACAGTGTGACCAGTGCACAGGTTTTGCTAAAATAATTTCCTATAAATATACCCATAAATAAATCCTATTGACCAGACAAAAACTATTTCATTGTTGAGACAGGGTGCCCAGCAATTTCAAAATGTATTACCTAGTGTCTAGACTTAAGCAGGTCCAGCATGCACTGGCAGTTAGATAAGAAGCCAGCAAGATGAAAAGATGGATGTCTAGATCTGTTCCATAGCATTTTCCTTCCAGGAGCCAATTATGGCTTGCTCAAGAGAAGAAGATTGCAAAAGTAAAAGATTAGATAAGATACCCAGGGGGTTATTCAGCAAGCTCCGAAGTGAGGCGCGTAGTGTTCGCCTCACTTCGGAACAATTGAAATGCGCATGCTGATGTTCTGCACGCGGACATCAGCATGCGCATTAAAGGGATTCTCCTCCTAGCGAGGAGACTCGAGTGCTCTCGCCGGGAGGGAAATCCCTTTAATGCGCATGCTGATGTCCGCATGCAGGACATCAGCATGTGCATTTCAGTTGTTCCAAAGTGAGTCGAACACTACGCGCCTCACTTTGGAGCTTGCTGAATAACCCCCCCAGAGTACTCAGTTCATGACCCCTGGTCTGTGCCTGGATGTCCAAACCTAAGGATACCCATGATTGTTTTCTAGTTAACTACACCTACTGCATATTCCAAAGGCTTTAGCAGGGATGGCAACATGTTGTATATATTTGGGGGTGGATTTCTTTTCAAATCTACCAAAAATATGGTAATTTGTATTACACCTGCAAAATGTGCACAAATTTAGCCTCAACCTTCACCTTCATTTTTACCATCGTTATGCTTTGTAAATAAACTATTCTCCTTCCTGGACACAGTTATTTACTGCTTTTCAGCTTTGGAATTGGTCGTTCTTCTTTTCAGTGAGTGATGTCACACCACTTTGCTTTTACAGAACGCATTCATACCTTTTGCTCAGATGCAGGGATAACAATATGGCTCTCCTATTTACAGAGCAAACACAGGGTTTACATGACAATCTGTTGGGGTTTTTCTGCCGTCTCAGCATATGTGAGCTCTACTGTACCAATTCAAGCAATAAGAGCTGCCAGAGCACTTTTAGCCAGCTTTACATATACTTTGTGAAGGAAAGTCCTAATAATGATGAGCATGGCATTTACTGTCTTGAAAACTCTTCTAAAGCAGACTATAGCACAATCATACACATTTGCAGTCTCTCAACTCCCTGTGACTTTGACAGTCCTCCTCAATTCCATGTTAACAGGCACCATTATGTCTGAGGAGACAAGGCATCAGCAGCAAAGGAAAGTGCTATGCATCCTAAAGGTGTGGGGGGAAAATCACAGAATATTCTACCAAGAGAGAAGTGTCAGAAGGCTCATCACTTTTCCCATTTCCCCGCCTCTCTTGACATGTGCACCAGCCTGGAACATTTCTCCAAGCTTAAGTGCAAGGTCTACTGGCAGAATTTTTCTTTCACAAACATGTAAATAAATACAAAACTTGTTCAATTTTTGATACATTTTTCCTAAAAGTCGGTGTGGAATTGAAATTATACAGATTGACCAACAGATTTTTACCTTGGCTCAACTATAGTAAGATGTTCTCTGAAGACCAATTTCTTAACCCTCAATGCATCAACAAAATGTTCAGTCTAGGAATTTGCAAAGCTACGGCTTCCAACTGAAATTCATCTCAAGATGACAAAAAAGGTTTCATGTGAATGTGTACATAATCATGTACAGTGATATACTGTATATATAGTTAATAACCATTCTGCTTTTTGTTATTTACTGAATTTCACTAATTTCCAAATTAGCTATTAATTAAAGGACTTGTTAAGGATTTTGTTTGTTCTCACTTATGGAGAACCCTGCACCTTGGGCCTTGATTTATCATTATGGCCAAACCTTACCAATGTATACATTGGCCCTTAACTTGCAGGAGAGTCACATAAATAGTTATACCATGTATAAGTACATATAGCAGACACACAGCTCATGTCAACTGCTACAAAAAGAACATTCCAGTATCATCAGAGTCCATTTACCCCCACAAGCCTTATAGTTAATAGTGGTACCAATCAAATACATGATATTCAACCTATACTCTATTGAGGTGGCATTGAAGACAGGATTGGCGACTGGATACTTCAGGGATTTGATTTGGCGGTGTTAAGAATCTGGAGTTGCCATGGGGGACTTCAAGTGTGACAGGGTAACTGGGCACACTGTACTGTAAGTATAAGCCAACAACAAAGTAGCCTACTACACTAGGTGGCCTACAAACCAATGCTAATTTTGCAGCAGCTTATTGTGTTACTTTTGCCTGCACAGCAGCTTACATCACATGGGCTGACAGCAAATCATATTCCTTTGTTCTCCAATCCCTATGACAGCTCAAAATATTCACTACATTGATTCAGTATTGGAAGGGGATAGTTTGGATCTGGGAAGTAACATATACACCTAATACTGCCTCATAACAGGAAGCAGTAATGGAAATAGGTATTCAGGCAGTTACCTCTAGCTCTTCCAGTTATGGTAACCAGGGCCAAGGGGGTGCAGCATTTGACAATTTTTCTACTAGTGCTATCGTTTGAGAAACTCAGGAGAAAGCTATACTGAGAATAAAAATGTAGATACTGCAGCACAGATTATAGCAAGCAACGGAGCAATAGGTGATAGCATTCTTGCACCATCCATGTAAGCAACTCAACATGCTGGAAGATCAGTTACTCAGCAGGCACAACCTCAAAGAGCTGCAGGAAAGCATAACACTATACAGGCACTGACTAGTGATTGATTGATTCTTATGATGATGATGATGATGACTAAGAAATACATAAAGATGCTTAGGAGATGAGCTGCAGTTAGTGGTACCTTGGAGGTAAATAATACCCAAGGTCTGGTGAATTATTTTGACAACTTCTTGGTTGTAGACCTTGCCATAAGTTGGCAGTGATTAGAGTCATTCCAGACTTAATAAAAATAAACATGATGGTTGCTCTGCCTAAATTTAATACATACTGTACAGCAATAGACAAATCTGGGAACAATGGATACAGCTTATGAAGGCAAGAGAGTGAAGATTCATTCATGTATATATATTTGTATTTATATGGTGCCACTAGGTTGTGCACTGCTCTACAATTAAATTCAGACATGGGGAAGTAATTCACCTAGAACAAGTAAATTACATTCATAAAATTGAGAAGATACAATGGGCATATTTACTAAGACCTATCTGACCATATTGAATGATTTCACCCCATTTCTCTGTCACTGTTTGTTTCCCTCTACTTTTCAATTTCCCTCATGTACAAAGAATGGATAAAAATGTTTTCCCATTGAAATAAATCATTATCCATTAATATGGATCTGTTAACAGGAGGAAACTGCAATGCTTTTCTATGAGGGTTCCTTCCATTACAGATCCATACTGATGTGTCTTTTTAATAGGGAAATATTTTGGACTAAATAACAGGACCGACTCCATAGGGAATAATGGATTTACCACCAGCAGAATTCATTTGAGGGAAAAAACAGTTTTTGAACTGCTTAGTCAATAAGAGAAAACAGTGATATTGTTAAATATAAGCCATTTCTCCTGCATCTGCTATTCAAAAAAACCTGTTTGACTTTAGTAAATGTGCCCCAGTCTGAGTGGCAGATAGTGACTGAAACAAAAGGATGGAGGCATCTGCCATGAACGAATTCATAAGAATTCACATACAGAAAACATAGATACTGGAGTGAATGTGTATCCAACACAGGCTCATTTTCCTACAAAATGTTTAGAATGTAGTTATTGGAAATGGATAACAATTACAGTATCAAACTGCAAGATACCCTGGCAGTGTCTTGTCCGTGATTTCATTCTGCCCAATCTGAATACAGAGCAGCTCCAAGAGACAGTTAGTGACAGTCTAAAATTACAAGAACGTGCGAAAGGCAGATACATCTGCATTTTCAGATTCTTTGGCAGTAGGCATTATGGGAAAGAACCGTGGTTTCTGTTTTTCTTGTTATAAAATTTGCATTCAGTGATTAAGAGGGAATACGAAATCAAAAAACAATTTTTACTTACAAAACAAAACAGACATTTATTTCTGATATATTTCAATATTTTTTGTTTTATTCCCCTGCTATTACCTACACAAATTTTTGCATGAGGAGAAACACTAAGTAAAAAAAAAATAGTTTGGAACTTTAGATCTCAGGCTGTTTGGATTTGTTTACACTCAGCAGATAAAATGCACACTGCAAGATACAGCAGGGGCAGCATTGGAGCTTAAATCACTGATCGATGAGAATTCTCCTGCCCCTTGTGAGCCCATAGTTCTTGTTGAAAGATACATCAGAACCCAAAACCTTTGCCCAAAGAATAATGCCCTAAATAAAAATAAAACACAGCGAATCAAAGTTAAGATTAGGGGGGAATTCAAGATAGTGCGAAGTGAGGTGCGGATCCTTCGCCTCACTTCGCACTGACTGATATGTGTTCGCTGATGTCCTGCACGTGGGCATCAGCGAACGATTTAAAGGGATTCCAGTCTCGGTTAGGCGACTCTTTTGGTCTTGCCGAGACTGGAATCCCTTTAAAGCACTCGCTGATATCCGCGTGCAGGGCATCAGCGAGCACAGATCAGTCAGTCCGAAGTGAGGCAAAGACTCCGCACCTCACCTCTATTGTGAATTCCCTCCTAAAACATGGGGGTCTGCACACATCCCCAGTCTATATTCATGCTTCATTATATTTAGTTTAAGCAGAAGCCAGCAGTACTTAACCCCAGAATGAGAAAACAATTTCTTTGGAAAACTACACATTGCACCATTTCAGTTTTTTAAGTTTTATTAAAATCTTGTTTAAGTTCTCAAAACAAAGAACATGGTATTATATACTGTATATATACAGTATATATATATATATATAAATATAATGTGTATAATAAATCCTCTTCTTTACTCAGATTTAAAAGAAAGAAAAAAAAACCTGTTTATTCTCCAGCTATTGCTGGTTTAATGTAAACCCCCATATTAATGTGCAATATGCTGCTGTTCTGTGTGGGTTTATACAAAGCTTGTAATGTGACCAACAATTCAAATAGATAAGTCTTTATATTCCAATGAGAGAATTCAATCTTAATGATTTTTTGTGATAAGCAAAAGAAACAAACTATGTACATGGTATAAGCAAACACCAGCTGTCCATAACTCCCACTGGCACTCCACCCACATATGGTATTTTTCAAGAATTAGAGGAACTTCGGGAAAGTACATGATTAAGCTGCACAAGAATTCCACATTTTCAAGGGTGTTTTTAAGTATTTACATACAACCAAAACTTACAACATTAAAATATTGTTTGTCATTTATAAAAGTCAGGTTAGTTAGTACAAAAGACAACATAGCTTACAGACTTGTAAATATACTCCAAAGACTGTTACTTTAATTATATTTCAGATTTTGATGGTTATTCACTAAGGTGCGAATTCGAATGTCGTATTCACAAACAGCGGATTCCCATAGCAAATCCGCTACAATTTCCCAATTACAATAAAGTTGCGACAATCTTTCAATGTTAAGATTGTGACAATTTTCCCATAATAAAGTCGCGACTGCGACAATATTCTCATTATAAAGATGCGACTGCAACAATAGCAGCCTATTACAACTGTCTTTATCTGGCGAATTCTCACCTATACGCAACAATTTGGACTTTAGTGAATAACCCCCCTTTATCTCCAGCCAGGCATTCTAGATTTTGAGTACTTTTTAGGGCATCTTCAAGGTGAGTATAAAGGAACAGTTTAGTTGCCAACAGTTATTTGTCTGTGTGTTTGTCATTTTTAAATAATTAAATTATTAACTAATTTCCTTTCTGTTTGAGTTATAGCAACTTGCTTACTGAAGCTCCTTCTTTCTCTCACCTGCTTCCTCTTCAGCAGCTCAAGTTAAAATGTTAAGAAAGGCAATTTAGTAAAAAGCTGGGTTACTAATCAGAACCCTTCAGGTGCTTCATAGAATTGCTGCCTATCTGCTTCTATATGACTTGATTCCTTTCAAAATTCTCAAGCAAAGGATTGGGTGAACGGCTTTGCACATTTAAGATCTTTATATAAGCTAGAAGTTAGCTTAGATGTATATGGATCTCAAAGTGACAGTTGTACAGAAAAGGTATACAGCAGTATAGGAAAGGGCCCATGTTGGAACTGATAGGAGTGCTGAAAATGTAAATACCGTGTTTCCCCAAAAATAAGACAGGGTCTTATATTAATTTTTGCTCTCTAAAGACACACTAGGTTTTATTTTTGGGATATGTCTTAATTTTGGGACACGGTACTGGGACAGTATACTGTATTTCTCATACTTTACTGCAGCTAGGTCTTATTTTCAGAGTTGGCCTTCTATTTCTAAGCTTGGAAAATTTTTTACTAGGTCTTATTTTCCTGGGGATGTCTTATTTTTGGAGAAACAGGGATCCTACTGTATAACTTGGCATTTGAATTTCAGATAGCGTTCCATTAAGTTTACAAAGTGTAGAGAATTGAAGAAGGGGGTATGTTTATATAAAGTTTTAATACCTATTGATGCACAGTAAAGTAAGCTTTGGTAGGTTAGAATTATCTATGAACAGGGTGTGGCTAGTCAGAGTACTTAGGATCTTAAATAGTTGTCCAAAACCAAAACTCAGGGGATCCACTGGGAATCCAGTCTTGGCGTTCATTTCTGCCTATAACAACTACCTTTGGCTTGAGGAGGAGCCTTCTGCTACTCGGGTGCTGTCAGGTTTTAAAGGCAAGAGATTCCCAATGGTTCAACAAGGGGCAAGCAAGGGTGCCAAATGTACACTGTGGAAGCGAGAAGGAAAGAGTTGTCATACATGCTGAGTTAGCAACAGATTGAAGAACACAGGATCAGAATCAGGGGGCAGGAGCGTAGTCAAAAACAGGCAAGGAGTCAGGAACCAGGAAGTCAGAGCCAGGGGCAGAATATAGACAAAGGTACTCAAAGGGCTTTGGCACATGATACAATGGATACACAGGATACAGCCAAGTTGTTTTCTGAATAAGCCAAATAAGGACCAATCAGAGACAATGCATAGCTGCAGGTTCAGGGTTTAAATAGGACTACTAATCACTGAATACATTGCACCTAAACAAAGATTAGCAACTGAGCCCTAAAGAGCTCAGCACAGCTCTGCTGTAAGTCACATACAACTGTGTGTACCCAGACTCCTACTGCCAATATAGAATAGAGGTAAGGAAACCATGTAACAAGCAGCAGGTCTAGGTTCAACTCCAGATAGAGACACATGTATGTTACAATAGTTTAAGGATATTATTCCCAGTTAGGTATGGGGTCCTGAGAGTATGTGGTGATAGTGGGGGAAGAATCGACAGGGTTATTATAAGGGAATTTGTAGAGTGTTTCCAGAGAACCAATTTTTGCTGAGTGCAGATTTCTAAGGGAGTTGTTTAGGTAAAACCAGTTATGTACAGTATATAGTATAACTGGTGGCTGAATAATATCTTTGCATGTCTGCTAATCCCAATCCAACTGTGGAGACTAGAGCTATTAATTTATACCATCCTATTCTTGTGTCACGGATCTCTCAGGATGAACTGTGACTTTGCAGGTCTGTCACAGAGATGTAGTGAACTGGAAATGAGTAAGGTGAAGTGCAAGGAAAACACACATGGGGAACTACGGGACTGGATGCCACTAAAGGAACTGGAACAAGCAGAACCCATTACACCTCTGGAGGGACTGAGACATACTGGAAAACAGGAACACATAGGAGTACCGATGCAAGGTTTTACACCTGTAGGGGCACTAAGGTGTACTGACGTGCAGAAACAGAAGTGTAGTGGATTCTCCTTACCACAACGGAGTTGGTACGGGATAACACCGAAGCGCGGAGTCTAAGGAGGGCCAGGTCTTCACCCTGAAACCTCAGCAAGGGGGTATGGCCTTTGCGGCAGGCACCGCCCAGTTTGCGGCCCTCGAGTTAACCCCTCACTGGTGGCAGCTGGCTGAAACACTTGAAGACAATACAAGAACTGCAGAACTAGAACTCAATGGATCTCTGCTGAACGGAGCAGAGAAACCAAACACATCGAGCAGCCAGTCAGAAGCAGTACTGGAAACAGACCTGAAGATTATGAAGGTATTCCAAAACAATGGGCTGCAGAGATGACACTCAGAAGACTGAAGACATGCTGCTGAAGAAGCTGAAACACAACACTGTGAAGGTACTGGAGACTTTGCAGAAGAATCATAGAATAGCACAGCAAATGCATAAAACCATCAGGAATTACATTTATGCTTGAGCCCTGCTGAAAGCAGTGCTTTCCCTTTGGAATTTGGCACCAGTGACATCATGTGTGATGTCAGTGGCTCTGGACTGGCCAGCAACCCAGAAGTGCTGGGTGTAGTCCTATCTCCAACACTTGCTGGCAATCAGATGTCATTTTTTATAAAGCTCTGATATATTATTCAGTGCTTTGCAGAGATCCACCATTCACTTCAATCCCTGACCAAAGGAGCTTGCAATCTAGTTTCCCTATTCAGTCACACACATAGGCATACACAGATGTATGTTTTTGGATTGTGGGCGAAAACTGGAGTGCCTGGAGGAAACCCACACAGGTGCAGGGAGAACATAGAAACTCCATGCAGATGAAGTCCGGTCCTTAGAGCAAGTTAATGTTTTTATTTTGTGTTTTTTTGCAACCATCTTTATTTACAGTGAATTGAAAATTAAGCTATATTCAGTGTTAACTGCTTCTCTGTTATTATAAAAAAAACTGGAAGTTTTTCCTTTGTAAGAAATGTTATGTTCATCAAATACAGCAAAATAATGTACACCGCTGCTACACTGACGAGGGTTAAGCCCTTCTTCCAAAGCTGATATTATCCATAAAAAACAGATGTCTATAATTCTCTATTCTTTGACCTTTGAGACTTATCAAAGTCAGATAGGTAATCATCCAATCAAACAGGCTATCATTATCAGAAGAAAAGTAATTATAATCTGAATATGTTTCAGCATGATTATTATATAGACCTGGATATCTCCAGCTTTGATTGGAGCAGAATTGTAGACATTAGCACTCAACATAATTTTGGCATCATAAGATCACTAGTTTTATGGGGGATTTTTCTCTCTCATTTTTATTTGGCTTGGTAAGACTGTGATGTCCTTATTGAACAACTTGATCTGCAAGTGTGCTCTTCAGATATTTTTGTTGGTATGACTTAACCACTGCGCACAAAGATTCCAGTTTTTTTTCTCAGTTTGGGAGGTTAGCTAGATATTTTCCACTATGTTTTCTGGCACAGGCATGATGTTTTATCAAGCTTTATTGAGTATTTACTAATAAATATATCACAGCCAGAATTTTAAAAACCACAGCAAAGCTTGTCCGCTAAAGCCATTAAAAAGTTGTGCTAAAATTATAAATGAATAATATTTATGGTCACTTTTAGACTACTGTGTTTAGCCTGATTACAAGTGTCCATCCGCAGGCTTATATCAATCACATACCTTCAAAAATAAAATGTATCATTTTGCAAAATAATGTGATTTCATGTGATTAGTAGGATGTGATTTATAAAGGGGGTAATGTCAAACGGCATTTGACAAAACACTTAGAAATTTGAGTGTTACCTGTCAGGTCCACTTAAAAGACTCTTTTTTTAGGAAGTAGAGAGTTGTCTTAGCTGAATGCTAAAAGCATTAAAGGAGACCTAAAGCAAAAAAAAGAAAAATTACTGTTAAAATACTTACCTTATACTGAGCTGATTGATTACAGTCATACTGTAGCATGAGTTGTGCTATAATTAGCCGGCTCCCGATGCTTCCCCTGATGCTTCTTCACAGCACGCTGGCTGACTGAGAGGCCAGCGCATAGCTCCTATCAGTTGTTTTCCCAGCTTCAAACATCATCATGCTCAATGTGAGGAGCGTTTTCATTGGCCCCAGCAATCAATATGATGATGTTTAAAAGAACAGTTTAGGCACCATCAGTTATTTGCTGTCTGTTTGGCACTGTTAAATAAAAGTTAA
>WMED01023168.1:0-11507 GCA_019650415.1 Pipa parva
TGTGTCTTTTTTCAGCCTTATAAACTATGTTACTATGTTACTATGTTACTATGTATTTGTTCTGAGCCTCTGTAGATATTATCTACAGTACACCATGCTTAAATTCAAGGACCAAAAAGAAAAAACAGAACTCCCATTTAATCTTTATCTTTATTGATAACAGCCATGTCGTTAAACAGATTTCATCTAGTTACATTGTTTCCTATGATGCTTCACATAAAGCATATATATATATATATATATATATATATATATATACATATATATATATATATAGGAAGTGTGCCGTAAAGTTATATTTTTAGCGAAAAAGTTAAATAAATATTTTACTTTCCAAACACAATTTAGAATATTTGGAAGCACAGACTGAATATATAGTAACCATGAATGCATTTGAGTGTTATGTTACTACCTGAAACTGGACCCAAGGTGGAACCTGCAGCACAACTAACTGGGACAGAAACTCCAACATTCTGGTGTTCACTGACGCCCTTTTACTCCAGACTTACTGCTGCAGAAACACTATGGCACCGAAGCAACCCAGTAGGAATGAGCAAAGACCAAACCGAGGTAGCAGGAAAAGCCAGGCGAAGACAGGAGAGCCGGATCAGGAAAACTAGGGGAGCAGAAAAAACGCAGTCAGACAAAGCCAAAGGTAAGGGATACCATAAAAACAGTGTAGTCAAAACGAGTCAAGGCCAGTAACATGGATAAATAGGAAACAAGAGATTCAGCAGGACTTCACAACAGGAAAACCAGCTTGGGCAAAGACTAGAGAAAATTACCTCCTATTTAAAGGCCTGGATGATGACAAACAGGAAGCACCTGAGTAACCAATTACCAAGTGTTCAGGCTAATCAGCAATAATGCAAACCCTGGGTACTGACAATCACTGCTGATTTGTGACTCTTGTGGTGAATTGTATTCATTGAAGTTCAGACTCTGGTCACTGCTGTTGGACGCAACTACACAGCAGGACTTAGATGACTGGCAGGAGGTACTAAACCTTTAAATTTAGTTAACGGACATTTGACCCTTTAAGATTTGGTGCTTTCAGGACACTAATGTTACATGTTCTTACTAAACTGCAGAAGGCTCTTCACTGCTCCAAATGCATTCCAAACTTAAAACCACAACAGTGCAAAAGGTAAAAAGATGGGGGAACAGAGGGGATCCCTCCACTATCTAAAGCACCCTAGAAACAATGGGATGGGGGGAAGTCTGTTTAACAAAATGACTGGTATCAGAAAATATAAAATCAAACATAAAACAATAAAATTCACAAATTGAACTTCAAAGAACCCCTTTACAAATGTTGTATTTAAATAACTGCCTTGTCACTCCAAGTGGGAATTGTTTTTTTTTTTTTTTGTATGTGTTACTGGTCCTTTAAAAAAGCACACGATCTGACCTACCCAAAATTACCTCTGAATGCCCAGCTGTAAACGAAACTCATTTGATACATCATGAAGTGCAAATATGAAAGGAAACTTATTATCTAAAATAAATTTACCACAGTGCAGTTTGATAACGAACCAAACTTCCTGGTAAAGAGCACATTCAGAGCAAGATTATCAATGTTACATTAACTGCGCACTCATATACACTCTTACACATATACAGAGAAAAACACACACACACACACACACGGACAATGCAAACATTGATTCTATGTGGCTTTTAAGAAAAACTTAAATGTATTAAATTGCAACCCTTGTTTGTTTACCCTTGACTTATCCTTAGTACAGTAAAACCTTTATATGGGTGAGAGATAAGGCATTTAAACAATCTATTGTTTGACAAATGAGTAATAATTTATATTTCTTTTTAGACGTTGATATGCAAACCACTACTGGAGGAATATAAACCTTAATGTTGGCCAGAGACTTATGTAGGCAAATATATTAATTGCTTGTTTCCTAGAAAAATTATAAAAATTACCTTAGCTGCTAACACCAACACCACTTCTTGATAATGATATTATTTAAGAAAAGATGTCTTGTTTTCTATCTAGAACTGAGACCTACTGTTAATGGACTCCAAAATTATGTTGTGGTAGCTGAATGCACTTTTAGGTTATATATAAGTAAAATAATAAAACGTTTCTATAATGTATAAGTGGGGCTTGATTTTCCTATAGGCACAAGAGGCACATTGCTATAGATGACTCAGTACATATTACTCTGAATTCACATTTGATAGACACTTACCCATGTTCGCTTATTGATGAGCAAACTCTGCAATGTGCCGAATATGTGTCTAACTCAGGTGACTACAATAGTTGCAGATTTATGGAGCTCTTTGCATCACTTTGCAATGGTACTTCATGTATTGAGCAAGCAGCAGAGTCAGTCACAGTCACAAATATGACAAGGTGTAGCGCTCTGAATTTACATGCTTGACTTCACCACATCACAGTGGCAAATTGGGGAGGTTGATGTCAGGGCTCCAGTGTGAAATAAGGAGACAATTTCTTCAAAAGTAACAATGAAGACTGCAACTAAATTTGTCTACAACCAAACCTATACTAGGGACAAGGAGACATAGAAATACTGTAGATGTATTATTCACTTCTATACAGTAAGTGGGATATGATGAGGATGATGTCACTGCACATTCACATCACTCTGCATGACTTTGCATACTTTTATTTACTGAATTTGACACACTATGCATGTGACTGTGTACATATAGCAGTCTGCTTCATAAATAAGGAGAAGTACATTTGCAACTACTTTGATGCAGTGGACATTTAAAATTACAAGCCATAAGTCAGTGATGGTGAACCTATGGCACGCTACTGCTGCTGTCCTTCATCCCCCTAGTGAGTGAGCGCTCCTCTGGTGCAGGCCACAGACCCCACCTGACAGTTTTATGACTGGATTCGTGGCCTACACTGAAGGAGCACTAGCATGCTGGAGTGTGCTCCTCCCCCGACGTCACTCATCACAGCGCCTGCACTTCGGGACATCGTGCTGGTGAGTGACATCACCACTTGGTGCTGAAAAGTTCGCAATCACTGCCATAGGTTATGTACTTTTGATTAGGGCAGGGAACTTTGAGGTTACATTGCTAGGTTATTCTATATAACTTGCAAATGTATATTTGAAAAAAAAAATAAGATAAATATTTAGACCCATAATTACAACTTACCATAATGTAAATGTGCTTTTTTACTAGTGACATTGTACCTCTTAAATTGCATGCTATCTTTTAAATATCTTCAAGATAGAGAATAACGGTGAACCTGGCTCCAACAACACTTCTGACATAACTCAATTAATTCCTTCTGGCCAGTGTACATTTTTGTTAAAATTCATAATGCTGTAATGATCCTCTTATTATTATTATTTACTTAGCATCTTCAGAATTGTTAAGGGAATACATATAAGTTAACATATTACATAGTTTCTGCTCTTTGCCACAACATGGTATAAAGAAAAAATAAGAATGCTTACCCTGCCAACAAGAGCTTGCAATCTAACTGAACGTTGAATTAGTTTTCTTATGGAAATTGCGAGATTTCTTTCAAGATTTTGGGTTCGAGTTTTCGTTCCCAATTTTTCAAAATTTTTGATGGAAAGGTAGCCATGCTACTAATGTAAAGTATAGCTTAGCTACCTTTCCATAAAATTTTTTTTTTGAAAAATCGAGATAAAAAACTCGATCTCGAGATCTTGCGAGAACAATGCAAGATTTCTCCCGGTAAACTCGGAAAGACCCAGAACAGTCTTTCCAAAGTTAATAAATTTCTCCCATATGAATGTTGTGTGAAAATCCATAAAAAACAAATTCAACGTTTATAAATTTCACATAAAGTTTAAGGCATTTATTCACTAAAGTACAAATTGTTGCGTATAGGTGCAAATTCACCAGATAAAGACAGTCGCAATAGGTTGCTACTGTCGCAGTCAAGTCTTTATAATGAGAATATTGTCACAGTCGTGACTTTATTATAGGAAAATTGTCACAATCTTAACATTAAAAAATTGTCGCAACTTTATAATGGGGAAATTGTAGCGGATTTGCTATGGGAATCCGCCGTTTGAGAATTTGACAGTCGAATTCACACCTTAGTGAATAACCCCCTTAAAACTGTTTACATTAACAGCATTTCACTGATGTTAATACTACAAGCCTTCCAGAATAAGTAATTGTGAACAAGAGAATCACAGTGAATTATATGCAATCACCTAAGAACAAATGTTATTTCACTTTTGACTGGTTATTTATTGCACTTTCTTATTTGTTTATTTAATTTTGTCCTGAAATGTAATTAGCCTAAACTTTCAGCTTGTTAATCTGTTTACGGAAGGTTTATTCTCAATAATGTGTCTCAAAAATGTTGACAAGTTTAGTCTAAAATTTAAAAAAAAACTCATTTCATTGTGAACCTCTATCACCACCTATTGAAGGGCCATGACTTGGATCCTAGTTGAAAGCTATATCCTGGTCTAAAAAAAATAATTTAACTTCATTTCCATCAGTCGGAGGAAGAAATACCAGAACAGGCAACCCTCTCAAGACACTCTTTAGAATTAATCTAACATCTCAAGCGAGACACCTCTCTGGATGAATTGTTTTTCTAATTAAGTCATTCGTCCCAAACAAAGTATACACATGCTCCTAAATGGAAGGAAGGTGTGAACTTCATAAGGTGTTTTAATGTATTTGTCTAATTTTATTTAACTTTCAATTCATGATGTATCCTTGGCCTTTTTAAACATCAAGGGGGTAATTCAGGAACGATCTAAGTACCCTTGCTAATCTTCAAATCACTTTGTCAAGACGGGTAGGTGCTCACTGGTCTCCTGCACTCAGAGATTCGTGAACACTTTAAAAGTACTTCGGCTCGGCTTGGCGACTCGAGTGGTCATGAGGTGAGCCGAAGTACCTTTAAAGCGTTTTTTTTTTTAGATTGAGTTTTTTTATCTCGATTTTTTACATTTTTTTTTGATGGAAAAGTAGTCCTACTTTACATTAGTAACATGGCCATCTTTCCATAGAAAATTTCAAAAAGTCGAGATTGAAAAACTCAATATGGAAAACTCAAAAAGATCTTGCGAGAATAATGTGAGATTTTGTTCAGTAAACTCAGAAAGACTGTTCTGTGTCTGGTATTGAAAAGTCTTTGAAGCTACCAAGGATATACTAATATAAAGAAATTATTTACCTCAAACAATGGAAATTACAGAGGTAAAAAGGAGTTCATTTTGCATATGGTGTAGTTTTTAAATTTGTACATGATTCCTTATGTAAAAGCTACTGTACATGTTTCGTATAATCACCTTTCTCCTTGTAGAAATGATATACTTCACAAATTCATAATCTTCATTTTCTTAATGAAGGTTTCTTTTTTATCACGCAGGATGTGATGGCAGATGGAAAACTCTTGACCCCTATCTTTTTTAAGATCTGTTCTTCAAAGATAGAGTATAGCTATTAAAATCACTGCCATTCAAGGCATTCTTCCAAACAAGATAAGATTTTAATGCTACTTAAAAAAGAAAACCATGACTACTTTGAACGATACTATCTCATGTACCTAACGTTAATTTTATTTGTGGTTTATATATTAGTTGTAAATGAAGACATATGTCATTGGAACTTTTAAAGGGAATATTTGTTAATCAATTTGGAAATTACAGGTTTGTAAAGTTTGCGCAATCGTTAATCTTTTCCAAACTGGTTTTGCGTCTCTCCCTACTGTACATAATCAGCATTGCCTTATAAACAAACACATGCAGTAACTATGCTTTTGCACCTATAGGCTGTGTAATTATCTATCTATTCTATAGGATCTGTATCTATATTAACAAAATGAACCTGACTACTCTTACTGGCAGAATTAGCCTAACGTACATTAAATGACAAGTGTTTGTATTTATAGGGTATTGGAATTTTGTAGAATTTTGTCAGTTCATGATATATCTTTATCCCTGTTGGTTGCCTCTAGTTTTGCTTTTCATGTGTGGCAGGTCTTGACTGATCTACTCTATGTCAACTGGCTAGTTCCTGTTTCCGTGCCCCTGTGCTACTTACTTTGACCTCTGCTATGTTTTAAAAATCTCCTTATAAATATTTTTTGAAGCCTTTTGACCTGGATCCATCTTGATAGATATACAATACTTCCCCTCGCCTGTGTCAAAAACTAAGTTTAAGAAAGTCACATTACATAGTGAAAAAAAAGCCTATTGTTGTGATTGTAATATATGATTATGTAATGACATCACAGTATTGTTTACACCTCTTTCACACTGTTGTTGCATTTATGATTGTTTAACTCTAAGCTTATATCCGTCATTTACCATGAAAAATAAAATGTTCTCGTGATAAAAATCACAGTGTCAGCCTACTCTGTGGGGATAAATGGGGGTGAAGGTTGCAGGTGGATTCTCTCAAACAGATTGTGTAGTGTTAATATGTGACTGTGCCATAGAGTCATTGAGCAGTTTCACACCATCCAAGTTAATTTCAGTGGAAGTTCAGACTTTGCACATAGGTAGATTTTTAATCTCACTTGTTTTTCTAAACCACTATTATTATTATTGTGTAGTACACACATTTTTTAATAAAGAGAGAAACTTTTTTTTTTTAATCTAAATTTTTTATTGTCTATTGTACCTTATAAGGTACAGTGAAACATCTATATTTAAAGGAGAAGTACAGGTATAAAACAAAAAAGACTTATTGATAACCTTACCAGATATATAGGTGAATTGCTACAGTCATAGTATGAACTGTGCTGGCACCCAGTGCTTCTTCACAGTGTGCAGGCTGACAGAGATGCCAGCGTGAAGCTCCTCCCACTTGTTTCATTGCCAATGAAAAATTTTGATTACATTCATTGCAGGGGCCAATGAAAATTCTCCCCGCATTGAACGTGATGATGTGTGAGGCCAGTGAAACAAGTGGGAGGAGCTTTGTGCTGGCTTCTCTGTCTGCCTGCGCTGATGAAGAAGCATTGGGTGCTGGGTAATTACAGCACAGCTCATGCTGTGACTGTCACCATTCACCTCTATATCTGGTAAGGTTTTTAATAAGTCTTTTTTGTTTTATACCTTTAGGTTCCCTTTAATCAGATACTTTCATTTGTAATAAAAAAACAAAAAAGAGAAAAAAAAACTAATAAGGAGAAGAAAACATTAAATTTCACTTTGAATAAAAGAGTACATTTTTTTATCTATATTGTCATGTGGATGGAACTAGGTCTTTCAATCGGCAAATGACATTGAATTTAAGAATCCAAAAATTGAAATATTTAAGCCCAAAAGAAGAAAGTATAGGAGAGTGGTGAGTTTCTATTCTAGATCAATTCTCAATAGTTTTTTTTTTCCAGTCTTATTGGGACCTCTATTGACTTTCTATTGTTAATTTTTGTAGATGATTTTCCCAAGGTAGCCAGATCAGTTCCTCCTCATATTCTCTGGAGTGCAAGTGGCTAGTAATATTCTCCATTATTTTGAGCCAATTTACTTTCAAATTCATTTTCTTTTGCCAGGGTAAGTTAACCCTTTTTTCAGAATGCTGTTAATAGGGTTTGGGCTGCTGTTAAGATATGCATTGCTAGTATTCTTTCTGATCTATATTTCAGTTCTTTGATATGGAGTCCTAAGAGGAAGTATGTTGGTGTTGGTGTAATTTGTTTGTCCAATATCCTTGAGAGCATGTGCACGATTCTAGACCAGTATTGCAACCTCACAGATCTACCAAACATGAAAAAATGTGCCTGTTTCTTGGAATCCTCTAAAGTAGAGTGATAGTGTATGATTTTTCCATATTTTTGCAATTCGAGATGGAGTATAATACCACCTGAAGATAATTTTATAGGCTCTCTCTTTCGTCACTGCACAGATTGGGGTCTTATTAGCTGATACCCATATTTCCGTCCAGCTTTTCTCTGAGATGTCATGATTATTTGTTATATTTGGAGTTGAGATCATGTGTGTCATTGCTGACCTGTTTGCACAAATTTTTTCAAATGAGGTTAGATCTTGACAGGGGTTGGTTTGTAAAAAATCTGGAAGCAAAGCTGCAAATGTGCAAGTATTGGTAAAATATTTTTCTATTTGGAATTTTTGCCTTATTTCTGTAAAAATGAGGAGGTTATTGTTATCTTTTAGTTGATCCAGATATAGAACCCCCTGATTAATCCAATGATGCAAGTCTTTTAATGTACAGCCTGGGGGAAATGCTTTATCGAAAAATAACAATAGTAAAACTTTCATTATTGGAAAAGAAATGCTAGGTAAGTAAAGATTGAAGTTTGTTTAAAAATTTTTGCACTATTGTTCATTTTTTAAGTATTTACTGAATCTATGATTCTGCATTTTGATTACGATACATCCCAGTGTTTCTGGAAAAATTTGAGCAGTCAGATTCTTAGGAATTCGGCAAAGAAAGCTGCAAAGGATGCAAAACTGAGGTCTCTCCTAGGGTCTAAAGATCAGAGGATATGTAAGGATAGTTTTATACCATATTTCTGCAGATTAAAGAATGTTAATTAGCCTAAAATTTCTAAACTTGTTTTGGTATATGACTAAGGGGAGGTTATTGACTAAAGTGAGAATTGAACTGCTGAATTCTGAAACAGAGGATTCCCATGGCAAGTCCGTGACCGCGACATTATTCCCATAGTAAAATTGCGACTGCAGCAATATTCCAATAATGAAGTCGAGACTGCGACAGTAGCCATCTATTGCGACCATCTTTAGCTGGCAAATTCACACCTTTATGTGACAATTTGGACTTTAGTCAATAACCTTTAAATGTTTTGGAGAATGATTTATGCACTATCTATAATCTATATATAATCACTTTTGAGAAAAGATAATATGATTTTTTTATGCAAAAATTGAAATAAAGTTATTTCCTTTAAAAGAAATTGTGGGTTGCAGAGAACAGACATTTGGGCCAAGATAGTAAATACTTAATAAATGCAAAGGCAGTACAGTACATTCCAAGTTAGGTGTGTCTTGCTCACTGTAGAAAGAGAGAAAGAATGTCAAACCTTCATCATGGAAACAGTGCCAGAATGGTCCACTAGTAGATCTGAAGACAACCCAGGCATTGGTGGATACTGCTTTCCACCCGGCTGTCAATGTGTTTTTTTGACCATCCATACTTCTTGCTTCACTTCAAGTGCATCAAGCTGCTCTTGGTTTTTAAGAATGTTTTGCTTAACAACAGCATAGCCAGATATATTGGCAGGAAGAAAGAGAAATTGAAGGGGAGGATGAAAAATAAATAGGTACTTGAAATCTGCCTGGCACAGTTAAAAAAAATATTTAGCCTACAGATCCTAGACTCTTACAGGAGCTAACAGAACATACATTTTGTCATTGCCTCAATTCAACAGAAAATAAAAAACAAAAGGTAACTAAATGTATAGGTTTAGGCAACAGGTACGGGAGTAACAGAAGCTCGTAGAGGATACAGAGTATTTCAAATGAAGATAAAGGCCAAGTTCCCCTCTACCCATCCCCTACCATAGAGTCACTCAGTGACTGTAATAATTAGGAAAATAACACACTTTATGACATGCTATGAGGGGAGGTATTTCAGCTGCAGCTGTGGAAAAGATGACTTGTGTTAAGGATATTAATAGAGTATCTGTTCCTAAGTAATAAACACATATGGATCTTGTTATTGAGGGGAATATTCATGTATTTATTCTATACAGTGAAGATAATAATACACTTTACAGGGCCTCATTGATTAAAGGCCAAATAGTCACCTATAGCTCCAAATTTACATTTATTCCCACTTCCCCATGTTTGCTTATTTCAGTCTTTTTCCATCCATTTGACATTTCTCCAACTCTGCTTATTCATTAAAGGTTGTTATTCTTTGCAATATGGTCCATTTGTGACTGATTTAACAGCTTATGACAGATACAAAATTATGGAAAGTTATTATGATTGTAAATGTGACAGAAATTCAGGTAAAATTACATAAGCACATCAAGTTTAACCCCTCTCAAACAAGTCCACTAGTTAATTGGTTAACCCTGAGCAGATCAATTAAAATATGTATATTCCTTACCAACTGTACAATTTGACTAATCCCTGGATCAACCCACTACCATAAACATTGGTTTTAGTAGTGTTTCATTTTCTGGTTTACCTCCAATTAGTTCCCGACCCTTGATTAAATCAATCAACTATATAAGCCTAGATAACCCTTTATGAAGGGCACTTCAAGTTTCCACTGTCCTTAGCATGGTCACATTCCCTTTAAGAGAATCTTATATTGAAAGGCCCAGTAAGTTTGAATACATCATATAACCCTGGCCATATCCCACTTTAAACACCTTTTCTCCACCTTGAACTTTGTTTTAACTGTCTTTGGAAGTAAGATTTTTCATTTCCAAATTAATGTAATATTTTTTCATGAAACCTCTCAAGTTTCATATTTTTTGTTAAATGTAGCCCGAAACTGTAATGCATATCCAAGAGGAGGTTCAATATAGCACAATAAATAGAGAAATCTCAATACCTTCTAGATTAAATATATTTTTTGTTGAAAGCATACAGTATATGCAAGCGTAAAGATGGATTGCAGTTTTATATGTTCAGTAGATTCAGTTTCAAGCATTACGCACACATTATCACTGAATATGTAAAATTGTTGCCCATTTATTTCTGTGTTTGTAGGGAGGAGATAAATTGCTAGTGGGCCTTCCTCCAAGTGTCTTTTGTGTTCCAATGTTATCATTGATTGACACATTTCAGACAGACATATTTACTCTTCCTTGTACAATACTAGTGCATGTAAAGGAGAAGGGTTTTCCTAACTGTTTGGTATGTTGTCCTCCTAAAGGCAGACATGTGACCTTGAAGCTGACTCTGTTAGATACAAATAACCATGGGATCCCCCAGTATATAATACTGGGAATCTCATTCTTAGAAGCTGCTGAAAATCAACATGTTACTAATGTCTGTTGCTTGAACATATACCAATATACTGTATATTTTAATGGCACTTATATGCGGCTTTTGAAAAGCTAAGCATCTAACAACATTATTACAGTGGTGAAATGCTTTAAAAATGCATGAAAACTAGCTATTTAGATTGGCTACATTGTACAGACAGATTAAATTTATGCATGGAATGAGGGAGAAGTTAAGGGGATAGTTCACTTCTGAAGAAGACTATCAGTCAGTTAGAAGAAGGATCTGACTATGATTATGATAGTACTTCAGCTGTAAAAAAATAGAATTAGCTAAAGCATTCAGAAAGCTAAAAGTAAAATATCACCTTAACCAATAAGCACAAAGAAGTGAGCTTCAGTAAGTTGTTTCCCAAATAGAAATGGGGTTATATCATTTGAATATAATAAGATGGAACAGGTAGCCATTTTTAAATGACTTACCCATACATAACCATAAAGCACACAAAACATTGTCATCCTGTTTTACTCTCTAAAATGCAAAATATGAAACCTTAGTGTACAGTAATGGCCAAAAGTTTTGAGAATGACACAAATGTTAATTTTTACAAAGTCT